>BSBM01000357.1:8855000-9120966 GCA_027924585.1 Larix kaempferi
TCTTTGTTGGTAACAGGGAGTATTACTGTCCCAGGACCTTCTATTCTATGTTATCATTGCATTTTACTTGTATTTCCTCCATACTTGACCTCTCTGATTGAAATCGATTTTCCTTGGATTGACAAGTAGAGGAGGGCGCACTTGTGGGCTACGGCATCAATTTGGCAAGCAAAATCAACAATCTCTCATTTGATCTCTGCAGGAATCTTCCTCAACATCAAATCATCTCTCTTCATCACTCAGGTATGATCTCAAGGTAAGTTCTATCTCCATGATCTATCCACTTGTCTAAAATATTTGAAACCCTAATTAATCAAAACCCCCATTTTACATTTTCTCAAATCTACTAAGATCTAGTGGCTTCTTGGGTAAGAAATTTAAAACCCACCTCTATAGTATTCACGGCATCCCGGATCTATAGTTTGGTGAGGATTGGCCTCCATTTGACCCTCTTCCCAAGGCATTTAGCCTTCTCCAAGCAAGGCGCACTTCCTAGTTTGGGTGGGTTGACCTAGATCTAGTACGTGGGTAGTTGAGATTCCACTTGATTCGTGATCTACACATCCAATAAGCTACCCCCAGATTGTCACTTTTCTGATTTCTACCTTGTGGGCCCTATTCCACATTTTAAGGGATTTAACCCCCATTTTGGACCACTTGGTATCTTTAAACTCAAATCTAGTAAGATCTAGCCATCGGATTGCCTTGAAATTATAGATCCACACCCTCACCTGATCAACCTACTTGGATCTAAAATTTGGATGCCATTGGACTTGTCTTGACTGATTTATCCCACTTTTTAGCCTCCTTGGGTAAAGTCGCACCACCTTGGAGAAGTGAGTTAGCCCACTTCTCGGACATGGGTACATGATATTTTAGTGGATTTGGATCAGGCATAATTCAAAACCTAGGTCTAGTGGGTCACTTCATCAAATCTTGCCTTGGGGATAGCATTCCTTGTTTTAAGGGATTGTGGTCCACTTAGGTCAAACCTAGATCTAGACCTATTCATCCATCAAGACTTTAATTGCCCACTTGTCTCATGCAATAGGAGTCCTTAACCACAAGTTAACCTTACTTTGACTCCATTATCCCAATTCCCAAGGCACTGGTCTCTCTCCAAGCCAATTCGACTTTCCTAGATTGTTGGATTAACTTGTGGTTTGACCCTTGTGTGGTGAACTAAACCCTTTGATGCCATCATACTTCATGATCAAGCTTGTCACTTGTACTAGTTAGCCCCAATTCAACCCTAAATTACCCTGCATTGGACACGGTTCCCAAGGCAATGGATTTTCTCACATTGAGCTAGTACTTTAATCCTGGATCCTATTTCACAAATCATAAGTCACTCTCACATCAATAATGAACCAAAGCTATACTTATTGAACCCCTCACTTGTCTTGTGACTTCATCCTAAGGTCTAGGATAAACCATAGACCTTACTTCATTTAGAATTAACTTGATTTGGTGTCTTGGTTTTGATCTCTCCTGTCGGGAGCAGATCGGGTCTCCCCCTTTGTTGTCTGGGCTAGATAACATAAAGCGAAGGTTGCCTCGACTGGCGTGACAACCATATATTGGAGGTCGAGGTGATCGTGGTTGCACCTTTTGAGTTGCCCTTCCCTATTGCCATCCATGAGTGGATACATCCATAGGGGTAACTACAGTTTAGGTGATAACAGTACCTCTAGGACAATGTACCAAAAAGTTGATAAGGGATCTACCCTTACCATCTGACCAACCATCTGACATGACTGTGCATCCAGTGCTCTCCCATGACTGCTTGAGCTCCTCCAACCTAGCACCGATGTCCTTTTCTGCTTGAAGGATTGGACCCTGCAACTCATCAAAGGTGGCACTTTTATACCCCGAGCCAAATGCTGCAATGGCATCACACATCAGCTGCCAAAATGGATTGTTTTTTACGATGCTGAGAGGTATGTGACTCCAGTAAAGACACCTCCCCATCACCCTGTCCACTTCTACCTTGTCATTTTTCTTTATCAATGCCTTGATAGAAGGTTGTGATCCACCTCCTGTTCATGGACCAAAATGGTATGAGGCCCTCGCCGTGGCTGTGGAACCCCTCGCACTACCCTCACCGAAAGTGGCAGATCCTGTTGCCCCCACACTTCTTGCTAGGCCAAAAGCTGCAATCTCAGCTCTGTTTGCGGCGATCTCATCCTTCTTTTTATTCTTTTCATGGATTGCATCATGGGCAGATCTCATGATCTCTGTGGTCACTGCAGTACAAACGCCAACATCATGCCCAGGGAGTTTAGCTAGATGGTATTTCAACCCTGTTAACCCCTCCTGACATGTGATGCCCACACAATTTGCAACTCAAATTTTGCCTGTTTCCATCATCCTCGGGCTCACCATATTGCCAAAACGGATCCAATGGCTTTGGCATCTTGGAAAATGGAATGGCAGCCTCAAAATGCAAACCTAGGGCACAAAAATACAAAAACAAGAAATTAAACCCCATTTGAAAAAATTGCAACAATTTGGCTTAAAAAATCAATCCTCTAAATTTATATTTTTGGCCATGAAAAATGATAACAAGAGGGTGGCTAAAGATCTAAGAAAGAAAACATGCTATTCCATTCTAAAACCCCCTTACATTTTGACTCTTTTTGATATTTATGGACATGGAAATCATTGGAAAAATGGCAAAAAAAATAAAACAATAGAGGAAAGAATATAGGCAAGCAAACATGCAAAAAAATCATAAAAAAAAATACAAGACAATGAATCACTACATACTTGTGAGACGAATTGGTTGATTGGCAAAGTTTTGACTCTTGAAGTTGAACTCTTTCTCCACAAAAATTCACAATGGTGAGCTTTGATCTTGTTTGGAGTCTTGGATGCCTCCAAAGTAGTTGATGGTGCCCTCTTGCCCTTCACACTCCTTCTCCAAATGCCAAATGAAACAAATGACCCCAAAAAAATCACTTTTGGTCTCTTTAAACCGTGAGTGTGACGGACTGGGCGCTTTTTTCCATCGACTCGCGCGGTTTTTGAAAAAGTCGGCGATTTTTAGATAAAGTCGGAAATCGGCCGATTTTTTAAAAAATCGCGATTTTTGCGAGCCGATTTTTTGGCAGGGTCTTCACCTCGCGACTTTTACAAAAAGTCGCGATTTTTCGGCGACTTTTTCAAGCTTGGTTCAGATGCCTTGCATGGAGGTACATCAGCAATATAGGCATCAGTATGGAGTAGAGGGTGAGATACACTCTACTTAGTGGCATGAGCCCATTGGTGGTTGCACGCGAACCTTCCGGGGTGTTTTGACCTTTGCATGCATGAGTTTTGTATGACTCATCAGTGATTATAGGATGCATGCAAAAGTGACTTTTTTCATGCACCGAGATTAGGTTTTTTCTAAACCTAATTCATCGGTGAGATTATTTATAGAGGCAAGGGGTCCCCGGATGAGGTTTCTCAGTTGACTTATTAGAGAGTGATAGCTCAGGAGTGAGGAGGGTGCATTAGTGCATGCAGGGCGACTTTCTAAGAGAGAGGAGCTGCTGCAGGAGCTAGGGTGGTCAGATTTGAGTTGGATCAATGACCATTAGCTCCAGAGGCACTAAGCACTCAAATTTGTGGACCGAGATAGTTCACTGAAGTGGTTTCTGCTAAGTTTGAGGAGGATGTGTTCCACAAAGGAGGAAGGCGCATTACCTGAGGAGAGAGGAGCTCATTCAGAGCCCGATCGACCGATTCAGAGTCTAGGATGTTCAGGATAGCCTTGCCTCGGTGTTCAAGGAAGGTTCGTGACGATCAGAGCTCAGATCTGTTGATATCTGGCCCAGTAAGAGTATCAGACATCCAGAGGGGTGGGCGCATTTCTCCATGCAGAGGAGGCCGCATTTCTTCAGTTGAGCAATTGGTTGTCTTCTATTGCAAAGCAGATCAGAGCAAAGGTTAGAGAGAGGCATTGCGGACAGTAGCACCTGCAGAGAGTCTCAGATCCAGATTGACAGCTAGGGCAGTTCTCCTAGTGCATGCATCAGCTGATGCATGCAGAGCTAGGGCATTGACCCGTTCAGGGATTGAATTACTTCTGCGGTAACACTGTATTGTATTTGTTCATTTATATATATGTTCTGGGCTCGAGAGAGAAGATAGCCCCACGGGATTGTTGGTTTTCCCCGGTTGGGGTTTCCAGGGTATATGCAGTGTTATTTGTGTGATTGCATGTGTGTTAAAGTTGTAAAGAGATCTAGTTGTTGAGTTTATATCTTTATGAGTATTTATTGATATATGAGACTCAAACCGCTTGAGATCTCAGGGCTATCCAAAGAGTGATCTCTGGATTAATTAAAAATTTACATCCAACACTACACCAAACTAGGGTGTAGCGTGGTGGGGCCCTAAGGTCAATGCCTAGTGGTTCCCACTTTCTCCGAGGAATTTCCCCACACAAGTCAAGCTTTGTGACACCGGATTTTCGTCGGTTTAAGGGAGTTAATTTTATTAGATATGAGTTGCTTTATTAAATGTTGAACTTTAAAAATTGCAATAAATCCATTTATGATTTCTCAACGCTTAGGCAAAGCCTACAAAGGGAAAGAGCATAAGCGGTTTAAACTAACTAATTTGTTCCAATTCAAAATTGTAAGTGCAAGTACAATTGTAATTTAATTGTTAATGGCACGAATCTCTTTTCCACGCGCTACTTTATTTGGCAAGCCCTTACACAGCGTAGTACTTCGGGAAATCAACTGCCAATTTTAGTGTGATTGTAAAACAGTAAATTGTGAAATTGTTGTACAAAAATTGCGAAATAACAAATTGCGAAAATAAAGGAAGTTTTCTAATTACTAGATTGTGAGTCTTTTTTCCCTTTCGGTACTTCGGGAGAGCACAGTGGGTAAGTATTTATTTTGCAACAAAAATAAAATAGAAAGAAATAAAAGCAAGTTAAATTTACTTATCAGGATGAAATTAATCTAATCTAACAAGCAAACTAAACTAAAGCAACAAGAAAGCAAACATATGAGGCAGATATAGGCTTCCCCCGGATGGGAGAAGGGAGGTGTGGGCGCTGTGTAGCCCACTCGCTTTTTTTAATTACAATTTACAAAGTGCAAAAAATAAAATGCCTTTGATCCTCATAGATCTGGATCAAGGAGGCTTACAACAATTTACAAGAAAAAGAAGACTGAAAAATAGGTAATCTCTAGAGCCTAGAGTGGCTAGATTTGCAGAGATTTGGCCAAATCCTCTGCCTTTTCTTCCTTGAGATCTAAAAAACCAGCAAATTAAATTCACAAGATTAGTAGATTAGTTCATAAAAATACATAAAAAAATGCAACTTTGTACTTGGGAAATATTCGATAAAATTTACTACAACAAGTACTAAGATTGAGGCAAATCTAGATCTATGATAAAACTTTGAATTTTTCTACATCTGTCTATTAAGAAAGAGATATAATATGAAACTTTAGATCTGATCTACTTGCTTTAAAAAAAAATAACAAGAAAGGATTGATTGTTTTGAAAGGATGGAAAGAAATAGAACCAAGCCTCGGCTTGAGGGGCTGGAGAATCGAGAATGCCTGCAATGCAACGAATGCTAACAAAATGGTGAAACAAAGCACTGAAGTTGGAAGAAGATGCAACTTAGCTCAACTTCCTTATTCATCTTCCTATCATGCACAATCTCAAGAAACACTTACAACAAAGGGGCATCAAATCTAGTATATCAATTAGAAGAGACAAGAAGGGCATTAGTACAAGTAAATACACATGCTGCTTCTAAACCTCTAACTAACCAAATATAAGCAAGCAAAACAAAGACTATAAATGCTTATTCTATGGGCTCAAAGGCCTTCTAAGCTATCTCGATCCACAATTAGATGCAAGAGCCAAAAGAAATTACACCAGATATTACCTCAACTAAGAAATGCATGCGTCAAGAATGGACAAATTGCAAGCATGTATACCTCCAAATCCTTCCAATGATATTACTTCCACAAAATTACAAGAGTTACAAGGGCAGAGGTTCAATGCTTCCATCTCAAACAATGGAGCAAAGCCTCACTTAAATAAAGAATGAGAGAAGAGGGGGGGGGGTGCATGAGAGCTATGAGGGGGCATGAGAGAAAGATGGAGATGATTTCTCCTTGATCAAAACCTTGATTGAAGGATGATGGGATGAGGTGGGCGCCACCTCAACAAGACGTGCACCCCCTCTCTTGGAACATTCACCCAACCACAAATAACTCGCCATCTAAGCAAGAGCACCCCTCTTATGAGAGAGGGTGCATCCTCTCTTCAAGATTAACTCGCCTTAGCCCAGATCTTGATTGAAATCACCTTGATTTGACTGATTTTCCTCCGATACTGATCATCAATTAAACTGGATCTTTAGTGGGACCAAATTCCTTTGATTTAGGAATTTGATATTCTCTCATATCTTTATTTTTTTAATTCTCTTTTATGATTTTTTGAGAGAATTTTTATTTAAGTGATAAATAATCACTCAAACATTTAGGAAAGTGGGTTTAGGGGTAATATGGGTGCTCCCGGTTAGAAAATGAGCACCCCCACGGTGAATTTCACCTCCTAACCACTTTTCTATGATATTTTCAACTTTTACAATTAAAACATTAAACAATAGCCGCGTTTGTGGGAAAAAAAATTAAGTTCAAAAACAAAAATAAAACCTAGGGGGACCTAGTACATGTCATGTGACTCGTTATTGATGGCTAGCATGTTAAAATACATAGACACTTAGACTTTAATAACCTCCCAAGGCTTAGCCACCAAGGCGGATACTCCAGCTTTGGCGGTGTGAATGAAAAACTCAGAAATTATGCATCGCTGAAAAGCAACACATAATAACCAAGGAAAAAACACTCTAGAGTACCACATTGATAGATAAACCTAAGGCAAGCCAAGCCTATTACAAAAAACACCATGCTATACCAACTTATTACAATTCCCCGTGGGGCATGGACATGCAAATTAAAAAGGGGCCAAAATTGGCCCTGAGGAGACTTCTGAGCTTCTGAGCATTGAAAATGAACAATTGAATTGTTCACAACTTCGGCGGCTCACTGGAAATCCACCTAAGTGCAACTTAGTGGATAGCATTCGGCTCCAACTGCAGGACGTGCACTAGTTTGATCTTCAATTAAAAAGAGTGGGCGAGAACTCCAAAATCTCTAGTTCCTACACAAAACTTAAATGCATCAGTCCAACATATACATGAAAATGCCAAATGAAATCTAAGTTGCAAAATAATATACAAGGTTAGTATACAAGAATAATGTACAATAACTAATATACAAAAAATATTGTACAGAAATAATATACATAAGGAAAGGCTAAAAAGAAAGCAGAAAAGGGTTTAGAGAAGCCCTGAGAAATGCCCCCATGGGCATTTAGGTGTCATTGTTGTAGAACAACTTCAAATGTTTCCCATTCACTGGTAAGAGCAACTTTTCTCCTTTCATGTTGTTGAGAAGAAATGAATTGGTGCTAGCCAAGTCATAGATGATGAATGGCCCCATCCAGAGGCTGTCGAATTTACCATGCTTGCTCGGCTTTTCTCTTCTTTTGTCCCACAGGAGGACTGTATCCCCGATCTGAAAAGGCCTTGGCTTCGCCAACTTGTCAAATGTGCTCTCAATACTTTCCTGGTGCCTGAGACTCTGATCCAATGCCTTCCTCATGCTTTCATCCAACTCAATGATCCGATCCACTCTGTTTTCCATGGCATCGTCTTTTGAACCATACTCTTGAAGCATCTGATACACTGGAATTTGGAGATAGACGGGCAAGGAGGTCGTTAAACCATACACCAACTCGAAGGGTGTCTTTCCAATTGCACTTTTCTTGGTTATTCGGTCAGCCCAAAGTGCATAATTTATTTTCCTATCCCATGCCTTTTTATTATTCCCCACTATCTTCTTTATGATGGTCATCAAATTCTTATTAGTAGACTTAGCAAGGGCATTTCCTTAGAGATAATAGTTGGATGAGTGGGATAGGGTAATGCCATATTTGAAGCAGATTGAGGTGAAATCTATCGAACTAAAAGCTTTGGCATTATCAATTGTTATTTTGAGTGGCATGCCAAATCTTGTGATGATTTCATCTTCTAAGAAATCAATAACAACTTTATATGTGGTTGCTTTGGTGGGTATGGCCTCTACCCATTTAGTGAAATAATCGGTAGCTGTTAAAATCCAAGTAAACCCATTACTTGAATTGTCCTTGCATTGACCGATAAAGTCCATCCCCCACTGTTGAAAAGGGGCTAGAACCACTACTAGCTACAGAGGCAAAGTTGCCAACTTCTGCTTCCCAGTGAAAAGCTGACACTGCTGACAACTCCTAACAAATTTGTCAACATCTACGAATATGGAGGGCCAGTAGTAACCTACTTTGAGAATTTTGTGGGTTGTTGTGTTTGCTACAAAATACCCCCCACAAAATCTTGAATGGAACTTAGCTAAGAGATTTTTGGACTCTTGCTCATTTACACACATAAGTATTACCCCATTTGGGTTCCTCCAACCCAATCCTTCTCGAGTAAGGCAATACCTGATGGTACTCAACCTTAGGGCCCTTCTTTTATGACCTTTTAGGTGATCTGGGCATATAAGGTTAAGAAAGGAAGAATATAATATCCAAGTACCAATGGTTATCAAGGTTTTGGAGCTCTAGTGTCATGACTGGTGTTGATCCATTGTTCTGACAAACCATCCCTAAAGCTTCCTCATTCCCCTGGGTTAACATCTTGGCTAGACCCTATCCTTTAATTAGCTTCATGGGCTTGATCTCCAAATCATACTCTTGAATCTTTGACACCCACTTGCCCCTTATACCCAAACAATGTTGTTGAGATAAGATATCGTTAACAGTCGAATGAGGGACATATCCTATTACATTTGAGTATCCAATATAAGTTATGAAATGCTTTAAATATTTTACCAAGGCATAAGACTTCTTTTCCATCATTGTGTACTTCAATTCTTAATGTTTCAAGGCATGGCTCATGAAAGCGATGGGTTGCTCAAATCCTTCATTGTTTTTTTGGAGCAAAGCCCCCGCAATGGTATCTTCAGAGGCATCCACTACACCATTCAAAAAAATTGTCTTTACGTCCATCTGGTGTACCTTCCATTTCATTTTTGCAACTATAGCAAGTATAGCTCTAATCGAAGTGTATCTTGCTACTAGATCAAAAGTCTCCTCATAATCTATTCCTTCTTTCTGGGAGAAGCCACGTGCCACGAATCTTTCCTTATACTTCTTGATACCGCCATCTGCTAAATGCTTCATCTTCAAGATCCACTTTGAAGATACCACTGTCTTTCGGTCTCAGAACCACATCCCAAACATCATTCTTTATAATGGACTGGTATTCTTCAATCATGGCATCCTTCCATACTTTCTTCTCTATAGCCTCTTCATAACAGGTTGGCTCTTCATCAATGATATCACATAACAATGCCACATAGCTGCAATATGGTCTCGATTTCTTGCTTTCTCTGACAATTCCATTTAGAGCACCATACTTCTCAGCATCCTGAATAATCTCAAGAGCCCAAGTTGGTCTCCTCTTATATGTAATCATCTCTCGAGGTGGCTCTACAGGTATCTGAGGTTCTTCCATGTTATGATCCTGAACGGGGATCAAACAAGTGTTCAATGTTCATGTCATGTCATGTAGTGTTGATGTTCTTTCCTCCAAACAAACTAGACAAGGCATCAAACATTTCTTCGGAGTCTTCTTTGATGAGACATGAGGGATCAAGTTATCCTTGATAGAATCAACAATGATCATCTTTGCCCTAATCATGTTCTTCTTGTGCCTTGCCTTAGCCTCATCTCCCTCTGGCTCCGCAACCTCTTCTTCAACAAACTTTTCCAAGTCATTTTCTTCTAGGATGAGGAACATTCTATACTTCCATACTTTGAAGTTATCATCCCCTTCAAGCTTTTCATCAAGCTTGGTGTTGTTTGTCATCTTGCCAAATCTGGTTCTGGAAACCCTAGTAGGAGGAGGGTTAAAATTGAAAGTTCTTCCATGGAGAATATGATCCACTGGAAAGATGCGCCCTCCCAAAGCGAGTTGATAAAACCTCCTTTACACTTAGATCTGTGGACAGAACAGGCAAAAACTGGAAACCCTAATTTCTGCAGTTTCTGAAGAATTTAGGTCAAAATTGAAAAATTCTCGGATCTGAGATATGAATCCACAGATAGATGCACCCTCCTAGAGTGAGTTCAAGGATGCTAATATCGAGCTTGATCTGTGGATGGAAACCCTAGAAACAAAAAGCCCTAGTTTCCAACTTTCACAATTTTCACAATGCTTTCTTTCAGTCCTGCTCTGATACCATGATAGAATTTTACTTAAGAGCAATTATGTTAGACTTTCGTTCAATTTATCATATTGCATGCATACGGATCATTGAAAGAAACACATTCAACAATAGACACAAAGATTTATCCTGGGAAAACCCTCTCACGGGAAAAACCCAGCAGAACTTCTCAGTGTAGATTCGTCAACAAGGTACAATGTTAATACAACGAAGAGCTAAAGCTCTCTCATAGAAAAATATACAAGAAGCAAAGATAAGATAACCCCAAGAATATGTCTTCCTCTAGCTGCTGCTACTCTCTCCCTCTTGCACACTTGTCTCTCTCTTGCTTGAGCGAACTTGTGTGATGTCTCCAAATGAGGAATTCGACCCCCTTATTTATACTCTTTTCTAGATAACTTTTTCACTATAGGGACAACTTCACTGGGGCAGTTTTGCCCATTGTTTGGGGCAGTTTTACCCATTGATTTCTATGGGACCGACTTGTCTATTTTCACTTGAGAGTATGTCTTTAGAATTATTCTTTTAGGGTTTTACATTAGGGTTTATGCAATACAAGAATATCTTCCGCAGGTGCATATTATTTCAACAATGTATCCACAAATCATCGATGTCAAAGCATTCAAGATGAACTTCTGAGAAGTTCACCTTGAGCCATAACACAACATAAATCAAAGTGTACATTAGCTAGAAATATAAAGCAAAAACGATTTTATCAATTTACCAACTAAATTATGGAATCAATTTCCTTAATTTTTTTCCAAGCAAAATATCACGGAGAAACCTAAAGGATGCTTCACCACGTTTGTATATGACAAGCCTTGTAAACCCATCAACGCAACTAGCGTGCCCTCACCCAGGGGAATCCGAACCAGGCACCTACTGGCACAGAGCTAGCCAAATGCCCACCAACATTGATGACAACCAATTGAACTAGACCATTGGATTATCCTTTTGAGAGATTTATTTTTATTAATTTGAAATTAATTTCTCGTGTGCTTATATTTGAGTCCAATTTATATGTATGATGCACAAGATAATATACATATTGTCTTTAAAATCAAGGCAAAAGGCTATGATCTAGTATTCCAATATATGTCAAAAGTAAAACTATCCAAGAAGCAAGAACATAAAAAATAAAAATGTATATTTTGAAGCATGGATGGGAACTATAAGGGCATATTTTATATTTGCATTGGGAATGGAAATGTTCATAAATTTAAAAGGATTTCTGATTGTGTCTTAAAATCAAAGCAAAACATTGATTTAGTATTCACATAAATGTCAAAACTATCCAAGTAGGGAAGCAAAAGATGTCAACATATATTTTGAAGCATTGACGAGAACTATAATGGAATATTTTCTATTTGCATTGGGAAAGGAAATGTGCATAAATTGATGAAAGGGACTTTTGAGTGCACAAAAAGGATTGGTAAGCAGTGGAGCTCACCTGCAAAATACTTAGAAATGACCCACTTTGTGTCATTGCCCCTGAACATGAACAAGTCATAAGCAAGCCTCCTTTCTTTGTCAATTGCATTGCAAGAGCATTAAGGTTGCGATACATACTAGTTGCACGTTGCAAAACCTATGTAAACAATAGAATGAAAAACATTAGAAGAATTAACTAATATATTATTATTCAATTCATAGAAGAAGAATATCAAAATTGTTCATTTGTCACAACCATAATTTCAAAATCTACGACTAGTAATTTATTGAGCTACTAACCTAAGACAAAATGGCATCACCCAAAAACTAGATTACCATAATATAATCACTAAGGATTTAAAATGCATTCAATTTTACTTAGAAGATAAACATAAATAACAATGCACAAGAGCACACTCAGCTTTTCCCTCTCTTCTAGTGCCCTTTCAACCATGGATGCTAGCAGAACGTTTGGCCAAAGTTCACAGTGCATGGATGCTAGGAGAACTTTTGGGCAGAGTTCACAGCTCCTCTTTATGCATGGATGCTAGGATAACTTTTGGGCAAAGTTCATAGCTCCTCTTTATCCAAGCCACTCTCTAGAAGGCATTATTAGGCTCAGTGTTAGTGACTTCACAATGAATAATAATGCATGGATGGCAGGAGAACTTTTGGGAAAAGTTCACAGCTCCTCTTTATCCAAGCCACTCTCTAGATGGCATTATTAGGCTCAGTGTCGGTGACTTCACGATGAATGTTGGGAATACAAGCTACCCTTTGGTTCAAACACTGACTAGATATACTTTATCATCTAGCTCTTTGCTTGTGGTTTAGTTTACTTGCTTTCTTTGTCATAGCATCACTTGCTCTCTCTAGCTTCCTCTTTGAGGTTGTACTTTACTTCATTGTCAAGGGTGTACCCCTACAACGTCTAACATCACTTTTAGTTGCAACAGTACCTTTTGTTTTTTCTTGTAGGGTAGATGCCTTTGGCACACTTTATTTTTCTATTATTACTTGTACTTTCAAGTCCCACTAACTTATTTTGGTCATTGGTGGAGACTAATAATCATTTGAATTCGCATTGGAAAAAAGAATGAAAGACACTGAGCTACTCACAATTAAGATGTCATTCCACAATTTTCCCATGCAATTCATACAACTTCTATACTAACAAATATTTGTGACATTGGTAATTTGATTGTTTACTCATCACCAATGGCAATCCTTCGAACTATTTCTTTATCAACCTGACAAATCTTTGTCAAGTAACTCCAATAATCAAAGAGTACTCTAATTTGATTATAACTTTGAAGGCTAGCTTATCTCATCATGTCTCCACTTATTGCAGTAATCTTAAGAGTTCATATGCTTTGATATCAAGTTGTCAAATTCAAACAAAGGAATATCCCACACATAGATCATGTCACACCTGCTCCACTCAGTTTGAAGTCACTTATAAGGGATAGGACTCCATGATTGCAGCCAACATTCTATTTTGGCCACCATGCAATCCATACAACTAAGATTAATTATACATAACAAAACTCAACCTAATAATGCTCACATCAAAAACAACTTAGCTTGCATAGTTTATATCTTAACAAACATCTCTTGCCATTTTAGCAAACGCAAGATAAGCATAACAAATGATGATCAATGACCCCTTTAGTCACATGAAAATGCATATCCAGAGAGCATTGTGAAAACATAATACAAGGATTATGAGGACTACTAAACCTAAAATTCTGTATACAAGTTGGGTGCTAATCATAATCCTACGGAACACCCTATTTACTTTTGAGATCGGAAACCAATGCCTAGTTTCAACATATTATAACTAAGAGTGCCATACAAGTCCATGTTTGACTCCAGCCCATCCTGGCCATACTAGAAATAGTATAACCATAATCATTTAGGACTAACCCCTATCGTTTAGGACTAACCACAATCATTTAAGATTAGGAACCTTGTAGCAATAAAGTAGATTCTAAGAAACAACCTAATTCCAAGTATGCATAAACATATATTTTAGATATTTCAGAATGAAATAATCAAATAACAATGTAATAGATGGATAAGTGAATGGATGTGAAAATAGTACCACACATGTTATTAATACACGTTCAATGTGGTACTTGACAACTAGCCTGTCTATGGATCAAACACACAATTATTAATAATGACTAATTTAGTCTACCAATGCCCTGAACTTATGTTTATTACAAGTCCTCCCCCTTCAAGGAGATTTGTCCACGAAGCAGAATTTGGAGAGGTTGTTGTGTGCATGAATGACCATGCATTATTACAAGATGTCTCCAATCCGAGAATTATTACATTAAGTCTAAGGTTGTCAGAAAATACAATGATTATGTGTCAACGTTTCTCCAATGTCCAATTCAAGATGTGCATAATCTTCTAGGATGGTTCCAAATGATCTAACGTTGGAATCCTTAATGTTGGCCAGGGTCTGTGTGCAGTCTTCCTTCTTAGGACATTGCCTTCACATTCTTTTGAAGTTCCTCGTGTTGAGGAAGTTGTTCTAGCCACCGAGGATTCACCTTACAACTTATACTTTTTTCATTGCAATTTGAAAATCATAAACTACTTCTGTAGATTGGTGTAGTCACCCAATAGAATTAACCATTTTACACCTAGACTATATCCATTCAACCAAGTGATTATATAAAGTATAAACTTGTAGAAATTTCTGTGTTTTAATAGTTTAATGCAAAACAGAAATTTCAACTCTTTGACTAGAGGTTTCCTGGATCTTAACCCTGTGAATTTTCAGCCTTAGTGTTGTCAAGAAATATAGAACAAAACTGCACCGGAAAGTGAACAATTTTTCAATTCTTAACAACCCAATCTTCTAGGCAATCAAAGGAGAAAAGTTACCAATGTTTTTTGATAAGTTTCAGCCTTCTATGGCAATCTTATCATGCATAAACCAGATCTGAAAACTCTCTTTTACAGCAGTAATAACACAGTAAAACAGCCTTAACTTCTTCAATTATGATGTTAAATCACTTGACATAATTAACCTTTACTTGTCAAATCAGAAAGACATATATAGTTGTAAACATGCTTTATATACATATATTTAATATTTATGTTCATTACAAGCTCTCTATGTATGAGATGGCCATTTTGGCCTTTTTCCATTTTCCCACAGGGAAGTCTTTGAATGGTTGTCAAATCTTCCAAGTTGACCCACTTATTCTTTCAGAGCCTTACATCCTTCACCATGTGGTAGGTGGTCATTGATTGTTGAAGTCTGCCCTTCAATCCATGCAAAGGGATCCTTCTTCGCAGTGGGGCTTCTAGTTGGGTTGTCCTAGTCTAGGCTTGGGGTAGTCCCCCCAGAACCAAGGATGCTAGAGCCACCGGATATTTGTTGAAGACTCTCTTAGTCTGGAGTGGCTTGATCCCTTAGGATCCTCGATTCAAAGAATACTAGTGTTGTCAAGCATGTGTTGGAATCTCCCCAAGTGCGGAGTGGGTGGTCTCCATAGAACCCCCAGCATACACGGCCCTATACCACCAAGCCTTAAGCAAAGTTCCCTTAGGTCTTGAAGGCTAAAATAACTGGCTAGGCTAAGGGATGACTTGACTGACTTAACTTTGTGACACTTTGGCAAAGAGAAAGGGAATACACACCATAGTATATACTGAATGAGCAACAACACAGGGAATGGCGGTGTCTCACAAATGGATGAGTTGTTTAAAGAGGGTTTATTCACCTTTCACAGATGCGCACAATCCATAATACAAATGAGGCCAGCAATAATTTAGATATAGCATTTAAGTTCCATTGCTTTTAGGACCTGAAGTTTCCATAGCCTTGATCTATGTGTGTTTATAAACACATTGCATAGATTTACATTTATTTTAGGGTTTCTGCTACAGGTGTATTTTTAAGGCACTTGTTTACTGGCTAAAATAACCTAGTTTGACCAAGGTCAGCCATAGGACATGAGGTGGTTGGACCTTGTGATGATATGGATAGATGATATATGGTCTATGTACATGTACATGATGATTCTATGCAGCAGCTACAGGGTTATGATGATGATTCATGGTTTACAGCATTATTTGATTATTTACAGATTATTATTATTTCACCTGTTTCAATATATTGGATATATTTTATGATCATGCAGAGACTCATATGGTGTATGAGTACACATCTTGGATGGATTTGGACCTTTTGAGTCCAATGAGACAGTTTGTTTTCAGTTCCGGGCACTTACGGTGATGATTGAACCTCAGTAGGATATCCCAGTGCAGTTTTGGTCTGTCGGAGACCCTGTCAGAGCAGATGTGATTTTTATCCGGTTGACCTAGGGCGCTGTGCTTGGAGGGGGTGGTCCAGCCACTTGTTTTTACCATATTACCCCCCTCCCGAACACACTGGTGCCCTCACCTTGACAGCGCAGGCACTCCAGGAGGCAGTTTGGGGCAGTTTCACGCTTCCCTAGGCATTTCAGGATTGGTAGAAATGGCTATTGAGGAATTCGATTTGGGCCACTAAGGCAATGTCTTGGCATGGGATGATCAGTGATGATGGATTGATGTCTTCCACACCTCCTCCAGCAGTTTCAGCTTCATCGGGGCCCGCATCCATCACTTATGGCACTTTCTGATAATTTATGAGGTCTTTTGAGGCCTACGATTTGTCCATAGAGGCACGATTTGGTATATTGAGGACTATTTTATTATTATTGTGCTATGGGGATTGACCAAAGGGTGGCTAAAATTACCCCTTGGACCCACCATAAGCTTCTTATTATATTTTGTCATCATGATATGGTGGGATTCCCCTCTTCTAGGGCGATTTTGTCCACTTATGATATATTTTTATTAGTGATCCATGTATTTTATTGTTGAACTCATCTCAACCATTGATTAGACATTTGTATCTTTTAATCTTAGCCACTCATTCAAAAAGTGGTTAGGATTTTGATGCCTCTCCTTCCTATTTAAAGGAGAGAGCTTCTCATTGTAAGGGGACTTGTGGCTCTGGATTATTGGAATAGAAAATTATTATTGCATCTATCTCCAGTGTTGTGGTGAATGTTTTTGGTGTTTGTTCGTTGGTTCTTCCTTTGCACTGAGTTATTGGAGATCTTGTTTTGCCATATCTTTTGTACCACGTTTTTTGCATCTACAGGTGGAGGCCGATTTGCTTTGAGGAAGAAGTATTGGTAGGGGAAGACTCTCCCTACTTCTTCTTTGGATCTCTTCGTTGGTAACAAGGAGTATTACTGTCCCAGGACCTTCTATTCTATGTTATCATTGCATTTACTTGTATTTCCTCCATACTTGACCTCTCTGATTGAAATCGATTTTCCTTGGATTGACAGGTAGAGGAGGGCGCACTTGTAGGCTAGGGCATCAATTTGGCAAGCAAAATCAACAATCTCTCATTTGATCTCTGCGGGAATCTTCCTCAACATCAAAGCATCTCTCTTCATTACCCAGGTATGATCTCAAGGTAAGTTCTATCTCCATGATCCATCCACTTGTCTAAAATATTTAAAACCCTAATCAATCAAAATGCCATTTTTACATTTTTCAGATCTACTAAGATCTAGTGGCTTCTTGGGCAAGAAATTTAAAACCCACCTCTATAGTATCCACGGCATCCTGGATCTATAGTTTGGTGAGGATTGGCCTCCATTTGACCCACTTCCCAAGGCATTTAGCCTTCTCCAAGCAAGGGCGCACTTCCTAGTTTGGGTGGGTTGACCTAGATCTAGTACATGGGTAGTTGAGATTCCACTTGATTCGTGATCTACACATCCAATAACCTACCCCCAAATTGTCACTTTTCTGATTTCTACCTTGTGGGCCCTATTCCACATTTTAAGGGATTTAATCCCCATTTTGGACCACTTGGTATCTTTAAACTCAGATCTAGTAAGATCTAGCCATCGGATTGCCTTGAAATTGTAGATCCATACTCTCACTTGCTTAAACTACTTGGATCTAAAGTTTGGATGCCATTGGACTTGTCTTGATTGATTTATCCCACTTTTAGGCCTCCTTAGGTAAAGTTGCACCACCTTGGAGAAGTGAGTTGGTCCACTTCTAGGACGTGGGTACATGAGATTTTTGTGGATTTGGAACGGGCATAATTCAAAACCTAGGTCTAGTGTGTCACTTCATCAAATCTTGCCTTGGGGATAGCATTCCTTGTTTTAAGGGATTGTGGTCCACTTAGGTCAAACCTAGATCTAGACCTATTCACCCATCAAGACTTTAATTGCCCACTTATCTCATGCAATAGGAGTTATCAATCACAAGTTAATTACACTTTGACTCCATTATCCCAATTCCCAAGGCACTGGTCTCTCTCCAAGTCAATTCGACTTTCCTAGATTGTTGGATTAACTTGTGGTTTGACCCTTGTGTGGTGAACTAAACCCTTTGATGTCATCATGTATCATGATCAAGCTTGTCACTTGTACTAGTTAGCCCCAATTCAACCCCTAAACTACCCTGCATTGGACATGGTTCCCAAGGCAGAGGATTTTATTACTTTGAACTAGTACTTTAATCCTGGATCCTATTTCACAAATCAGAAGTCACTTTCACATCAACAATGAACCAAAGCTATACTCATTGAACCCCTCACTTGTCTTGTGACTTCATCCTAAGGTCTAGGATAAACCATACACCTTACTTCACTTAGAATTAACTTGATTTGGTGTCTTGGTTTTGATCTCTCCTGTCGGGAGTAGATCGGGTCTCCCCCTTTGTTGTCTGGGCTAGATAACATAAAGTGAAGGTTGCCTCGACTGGCGTGACAACCATATATTGGAGGTCGAGGTGATCGTGGTTGCACCTTTTGAGTTGCCCTTCCCTATTGCCATCTATGAGTGGATACATCCATAGGGGTAACTACAGTTTTAGGTGATAACACTGCCAAAAGAGAAGCTTATGCTACAATCATTCCAAACACTAATCCCACATGGCAACTAGGGAAAGACCCATACCAAAGAGGATGCTAAGATACTGAACAATAACACCGAGACAAACAAAATTCCATGCTACTTAAATCCAAGAAGGGGGCTCAGCAAGACTAACCATCTAGTAATATGCCTTGTGATCGCTAACAATCACCCCAAAGGTCTCAAAAAACACTAACAAATAGCATCTAACACCAACCACCAAACCCTAATCAACTTGCACATACAAGAGCAAATCATCTACAAAATAATTGTTCACCATCTCTATATTATCCAACAAAGACACACCCCTCAAACAACCCTGTAAATGGGGAAGCTCTAGCAAATAACCAAGGTCATTTGTTGTCCACACATAAAGACAGGGAACCAAGGGGAACCCCTGTCTGATAAATCTGAAGAGATGAATACGAGAACACAACTTGTTATCCACTGAAACCAATGCATAGGCACAAGAAAATAGTGTACCAACCATCCCCACACATCGCAAACCAAATCCCATGCAAGTCAACATATCAATGTTGAGTATCCAATCAATCCTATCATAGGCTTTGTCAAAGTCAATCTTCAAAAAAAGAGCCTGTTGGCCAATATCCCTGGCCCACTCCATAGCCTTCTATTACCGCACAAATTAGCACCCTTCGATAGGTCATGAGGGCCAGTGCTAGGATTGGAAACTTTTAAGACATGCACCATTGTCACCACAATGCACTCTCCTTATGCTTTAGGCTAACTCCTAGAGGACAAGGGGGAGGAGTGATACAATAAAATAATGTCAAAGGGGGTATGAGTGAGGTCTGATAGAGCAAGTGTGACAACCCTTACAAGCACAATCACCTCTACAAAGAATATAACCATGAGTGCGTTTAGGGGCTCCTGAGCTATGTGTCTTAATGGATTCACCACAAGGTGCACCAATACCCACCCAGGGCATAAATGCCCGACATGATGAGGGGTTACCACCCATCAAGGGGTTATTCAACAGTGCCACAAGACCAACACATATTGAAACGAGGACCAAGGACCGATCATGACCTGACCAAGGGTCTTGGACCTTGCTAGACTAACACTTTTATATAAAGAAGCCCCAAATTGGCCTTTTAGAATGGCAAAAAGACACCCCTCTTTAGCACATCTAGTAGGGTGTGTTGCGGAGAATCTGGGGTGTTACAGTTGGCTGAACTTGGCTCCAATTGTGGGACATGCACTTCTCCTGGAAGTGCGTGAGTACCTCTTGAAAGTTCTAATACTTGTAGACCTACACACACTTCAGAAAACGAAAAACGTCAACTACAACGGAGGTAGACACATTCATCCTTCCTTTGTTCAAATCAAATATTAAATAAATAAAAATAACACAACAAATGCAATGCATGGGCAAAGAAAATGGCACATCAAAATGCTTATGCAAGAGATTATGCATGCCACAAAATTAATTGTCTTGTAAATGCTTAGATATTGTCATGGTACCGGTTAATTTGTAAATTATTTTTCTCAAAAACCTGTTTGAAGATATTTGTGGTGTTGGTCTTGTTATCACACAACTTGTAGTTGTCCCTAAAGGTATCCCATTCGAGATGGTAGAGGTGTTGGACAACTAAAGAGGTGACCCAAGAGATGCCACGGTTCCCAATGCAAGCTGGGTGTCACAATAATCGAGGCACTCTTCACTTTAGATCAAGACAAATCAAGATCAAGGGGGAGACCCTAGCCAATCAATGAAGACTAGCTAACCCAAAGACTCCTAGGGAAATGTGTAAAATGAAAGGAGGAAGTCAATGGTGAGTTAGATCTAGGAAAAGTTAGTGGACCCAAGGGTTAGGATATGGTTGAAGAGGCTTAGAGAGTGACAAATGGTTCAACCAATGAAAGACAAGGGCCACCTATGAGGTTTAATCAATAGATCTAAAAGATGACTTAGTACCATGAAAATTAGCCAAGTGGGACCCACTCCTTAAAAAAAGTGGAAAATTGGTCCAAGTTGGGTTCAGAAGATCAAAGATGAAAAGAGATGGTACTAGGGGTATGCTATGGCATGGATCTATGGATTGGCCAAAAATTAGCAATACCCAAGTGTGGGATCTAGCAAATGGCCACCTACCCAAGGAGTGTGAATTGCCCCAAGGGTGACTAGTGCCTTAGATCAAGGGCCAAATGGAGTCGGATGTCCATCAAATTATAGATCGGGGCAAGTGAAATGATAAGAAAGGTGGGTTTTCAATATCAAGAGCATGCCATGGCTAGATCTCGCTAGACTAAGTGACCCAAGTGGGGCACAACCCTCAAAATGAGGGATGGGGCCCACAAGGTAGAAATCACAAAAATGAAGCACTAGGGGTAGGTTTTCAACGGTGATCTATTCAATGCAACAACAATCTCACCTACCCACGCTCAAGAACTAGCCAAACTAGCTTCCTCAAGGAATTCGAATTGCCTCAAGGAAGGCTAGGTGCCTTGGGAAGTGGGTCAAATGAAAGCCAAACACCACCAAACTATAGATCCGAATTGTCGTGGATGCTATAGAGGTGGGTTCTTAATTTTATACCCAAAGCCAAGCTAGATCCAAGTAGATCTAAAAAAATGTAAAAGAGGGTTTTATATTTTAAGGGTTTTATGTGACCAATAGGATGGAGAACAAGCGAAATGGATACATACCTTGTAGATCTTACCTCAAAATCTTGCGGCTACTTTGCACATAGATGATTCTTGCCTTTAGTTACAATTCCAAGCTAGCTCCAAGTGAATCCAAGCATAATCATCCAAGCCCCAGGAGGAGAGATGCCCCATTCAACCTGTAAATCAAACTACAAGATGTTAGATTTGATCCACAAATCAATGAGATCTAAGCATGTCATTTCAAAGAAGCAATCAATGGACAAAGCACAATTGAAAAACTCCCTCAAGATGAAGACGTCTTGCCCATGGGGGATGTGAGCAACCCCTACAATCTTCCCATCAAGCAAAACGCATTCTAGCTTCAAAGCAATTCGGCCTCCCTTTGTTGATGTCGATTTCACCTGTTACAAGCAAAGGTGTCTAAAAGAAGAGATGCATAACCATGTACAAGAGCAACCCAATCAAAGCCAAGAAGTAGATCTCCAAAATAGTATTTTTATTCCAAGTTTTCCAGAGCCCAAAGGTGCTTTTACAATAGGGGGGTCTCCTCCTTTTATAAGATAACAAAGACCAAAACCCTAAACCACAAAAACACTTTTTAAAACCAATGGTTGAGATCAAAAGATATAATGATCTAATCAACGACTAAGATGAGCCAATACAATATAAGATATGGATCACTTAACTAAGTGATGACGTCATAGCCTAAAAGACTCTAAGGAGGGTGACATCATACATGGGGGTGGCTAATAACACATGTGCCACATCAACAAGACCAAGACAAGTCACTAGGAGCACATGGTGGGACTAGGAGGTATTAATTCCCTTCACTAGCATGTCCCAATGGCACAATAATATAAAATATAAGTCTATGACATGTCCAAGTGACACAAATGATCAAATCATGTCCCCAAAATATGAGAGAGACATGTAGTAGAAGACCTCCTGTAACCACTGTGGACCCCATTGAATGGTGCAAACTGATCTGGAAGAAGGGGAGTTCACCATGGATGACCTCAGAGTAGACCAAGTGCCAAAACCTTGCCTCAATTGCCCAAATCGAATTCCTCAATGACCTTTTTATTCCATGTTTTAATCCTCCTGAAAACCCTAAAAGTGCCAAAAACTGCCTCTAGGATGCATGCACTGTCAAACTGAAGGTGCCATCATGTCCGGAAGGGGGGTAAAATGGTAAAAAAAAGTGGTTGGACCACCCCCTTCCCCTCTAGCGCCCTAGGCAACAACTTGCCTCCAATGCTCCTGCTGGACAGGCTGGATCAGCATGCCCAAACTGGTCAACAGGTGGATAACTGCAACTATCATACCCAGAAGTGCCCAGAACTGAAAGATAAGTGTCCCAATGGATTCAGAAGACCCAAATCCACTAGAGATGAGTACTCATACACCTCATGATAACCTGTGGGGTCATCAGTATGGTCCACCATACCCGGACAGTGTAAAATATGATGATCTGGAAATAATAATAAAACTGACCAATTGCATCAATCATCATCTGAAGCATATATCCAACATATGGAATCATCAATAGGTGTATGTGGGACCTGTTATCACACAACTTGTAGTTGTCCCTAGTGGTATCCTATCCGGGATGGTAGAGGAGATAAACAACTAAGAGGTGACCCAAGAGGTGCCACGGTTCCCAATGCAAGATGGGAGTCACGTCAACCGAGGCACTTCTTCACTTTAGATCAAGATGAATCAAGACCTAGGGGGAGACCCTATAACCAATCATAGATGATTGGATCCAAACAAAGGTTCCTAGGGATAAGTAAAAGACAAGTTACGGAAACCAATGCAAGGTTAGGTGGACCTATAAGTTAAGGTATGTTGAAGGAGACTTAAGGAATGATTTATGTTTCAACCAATGACTGATTTAGGCCACATAATGATATTAAAGGACAAGATCTAGTACCATGAAATACACATGTGGGACCCACTTCCTTGAAATATGGAAATGGCTCAAATGGGACCCACAAGGTGAAATTAAGGGTGTAAAAGGTACTAAGGGGTATGTAATAAGTAGATCTATGGATCTAAGTTGAAATTAGAGATACCCACATATGGGATCTAGTAGTTGACACACATCCCAAGGAGTGTGAATTGCCCTAGGTGGACTAGTGCCTTGATGGAGAGGTTAATGGAGTCAAAAGATATGTCAAATTGTAGATCGGGACACCTAGGATACAAATCAAGTGGCCTATTTGAGGTGTGATGGGTGGATCTTACTAGATCTAATATTTCACTAAGTGACCCAAGTGGACAACTTTCCCCAAAACAAGGAATGATACCCCCAAGACAGAACTTCACAAAGTGAGATACTAGGTAAGGGTTTCAAGGTGTGTTCTTTCCAAATCAAGCGGGATCACAACTAACCATGTCCTGGAAGTGGGCAAACTCAATCACCCAAGAAGTGCGACTTTGCCCAAGGAGGGTTAAAAGTATGGAAAGGTGTGTCAAATCAAGTCCAATGGCCACCAAATTATAGATCCAAGTAGTTTAGGCAATGATCAATGTGGATCTTGAAAATCAAGGGGATCCAATGGCTAGATCTCCATAGATCTGAGATTGAACATGTATCACCAAATTTGACCCAAGTGGGGCACAACCCTCAAAATGAGGAATGGGGCCCACAAGGCAGAAATCAAAGAAGTGACACACTGGGGGTAGGTTATCAAGTGAGGAGAGTATGAATCAAGTGGGATCTCACCTACCCATGTCTTGGAACCAACCAAATTAGCTTCCCCCAAGTGATGCGATTTTGCTCAAGGAGGGCTAAGTGCCTTGAAAAGTGTGTCAAATGGAACCCAATCACCACCAAACTATAGATCCGAATTGCCATGGATACTATAGAGGTGGGTTTTCAATATCTTTCCAAAAGCTAGGCTAGATCCAAGTAGATCTAAGAAAAACCAAAATGAGGGTTTTTTAATTTTAAGGGTTTGTGACCAATGAAGAAGAAATGGATGGATCCAAGCACATACCTTGTAGACTTACCTCAATTGCTTATGGCCACCTTGCAAATTGATAGCATTCTCCTATGTGTATATTCAAGAGTGAAATTTTGTTGCTCCAAGCCAAAACGTCCTCCTCAAAGATGCCAAATCGTCCTCCTCCTACAAGACAAGATCAAGTGAAACAAGCCAAGTAAGATGATTATGAAAATGATAGAAAGATGTAATAGAAAGCATAAACTATGTCACAAAGATACAATAATGATACTCCCTGTCACCAAGATCAACCCAAGAGAGAATATGTGGATCCCTCCAACAATAACCCTCAAGAAATCGTCCTCCTCTCCACCAATTCGGCCTCCCTGCAAGAAAACAAGATGTAGCTCCAAAACCCACAATGATACATAGAAGAGATACTGTATACTCAAGATGCAAGAGAATCCATAAGACAAGAGAAATATGCTCCACAAAGAAGTGTTCTATTCCAATATTCCAAAGCTCCAAAGGCCATTTTACAATGAGAAGCCCTCTCCTTAAATAGGATGGAGAGTGGCCATAATCCTAACCACTTTTTGAATGACTGGCTAAGATTAAAAGATCAAAAGATCTAATCAATGGTTGAGATGAGCTCAACAATATAATACATGGATCAATAATAAAATATAACAATAAGTGGACAAATTCACCCTAAGAGAGGGGATCCCACCAAATCATGATGACAAAATAATAGATCTAGCTTATGGTGGGTCCAAGGGGTAATTTTAGACACCCTTGGTCAATCCCCATAGCACAATATCAATAGAATAATCATCAAAGTACCAAATCGTGCCTCTATGGACAAATCGTGAGCCTTAGGAGGCTCCAAAAATCATCAGAAAGTGCCATAAGTGATGGATGTGGGTCCCGATGAAGCTGAAACTGCTGGAGAAGGTGTGGAAGACATCCCACTCATCATCACTGATCATCCCATGCCAAGACTTTGCCTCAGTAGCCCAAATCGAATTCTTCTGTAGCCATTTTTACCATTTTTGAACTGCCTCGGGAAGTGTGAAACTGCCCAAACTACCTCCTGGAGTGCCTGCGCTGTCAAGGTGAGCTCACCAATGAGTCTGGGAGGGGGGTAATATGGTAATCACAAGTGGCTAGACCACCCCCTCCATGAACAGCGCCCTAGGTGAACCAAGTGAATCCCATCACTGCTCTGACAAGGTTTTCGACAGACCAAAACTGCACTAGGATAGCCTACTGAGGCTCCATCATCACTGTAACTGCCTGGAACTGAAAATAGACCGTCTCATTGGACTCAGAAGGTCCAAATCCATCTAAGATGTGTACTCGTACACCATATAAACCTCTGCATGGTTAAAAATAAATGCTCATCATATCCGGTAGACCAAATAATAATAATATGTAAAAGTGCTGAAAAAGCACAAATCATCATCATAAGTCTGAAACCACTGCATAAGCCCACCATGGTGACCTATACCAGACCATATATCATCTATCTGTAACATCTGAGGTCTGCCACCTCATGTCCTGTGGTTGACTTTTGGTCAAACTGAGGTTTGACCAAGTCAACATGACCAAAATATGACTCAAACTGTCATCAAGCTGCTGCAAGGTGTCAAAGGTTAAAACGTGCTTTACAATCCATTCATATAGCAATTATAACAAGTAGCAATCATTACTGGCAATCTAAATCCAAATATATAAGGTCATTAATTATTATTATTACTCAGACTAGACTTTCAAGACCATACTCACTTCATAGTTGTGATCAATTTGTTAGTGAAGGGTGAAGGCTTAGAAATAAAGTGGCTAGGCCAAAGGATGACTTACTGATTCAACACTGTGACACTTTGGATATGGAAAGGGAATACACACCATAGCATATAATGGACAAGCAATAACACAGGGAATGGCGGTGTCTCACAAATGGGTAAGTTGTTCAAAGAGTGTTTATTCACCTTAGCAGATGCGCACAATCCATAATACAAAGAAGGCCAGCAATCTTTTTGATATAGAATTTAAGTTCCATTGCTTTTTGGGCCTTGAGTTTCCATAGCCTTTGATCTATGTGTGTCTATAAACACATTGCATGGGCGAACTCCCCCGTTTTAGTTTCCATGGGCGAATTTATCAGTTTCCATAAGTAGTACATGAGCTTTCAGTTTTAGCCAACAACATCTCAAGTGACTAGGGGGAGTTCGAGCCAATGCCAAACATCGGGACAACCGACCAAAATGATTTAGGCCTACAATCCAACTCACCAAAGGTAAGTTTTGTCACCAACTCAAAGCCGAGACACAATAAACAGGGAAGCTCATCCAATACAGAGGCTACAGTGGGGAAAAGATCCTCCATGTCACTAGTCAAGCAGTAAGTCAGGGTGATAAACTAAAAGGTAGGCAATGGATGGATGAAGACAATGAATAATGGAGCCAACACTAGCAAGCCAAGGTATGGTGGAATGATCACCTCTATTCTCCCTAAGGAGGGTAAAACCAATGAGTATGAATAGTGAACTTCTAAGTCTGAGTAGGGACAATATAATATATATAATAAGATCAACCAAGTCCACATATCTATATGATCGCCAGATCACGACACTAAGTGCTAAGACATGCTATAAGAATAAGTATAAAAGCAATATAACCATAACACAATGATATACCTGCTGAGTCATATACCTGAATGCTCATCAATCTAAACCATCATCTGTCCTCTGAAACTGCTGCTATAACTCTAGGCACTACTGACTGCTCTGTACAACTGGTATAATGGCTACATCGGTCATCTCTCTGAGTGTCCTGAGACTCGGTCATGGCATGGGGAATACATACTGTTGTCCAAAATCTGATAGTGATCCAATATAGATGCTCATCTCAGCATCTCAATGTAAGGGAACTGGCTGAAATAATGTATTGGAATCAGAAAAATAATGTATGGTAGCCCGGCTACTATATATGTGATAACAGTACAACTAGGTCCACATATCTATATGATATAGATGCTCATCTCAGCATCTCAATGTAAGGGAACTGGCTGAAATAATGTACTGGAATCAGAAAAATAATGTATGGTAGCCCGGCTACTATATATGTGATAACAGTACAACCCGGTCCACATATATATATGATCGCCAGATCATGATACTAAATGCTAAGACATGCTGTAAAAATGGGTATAAAAGCAATATAACCATAACACCAGAATATACCTGCTGAGTCATATACCTGAATGCTCAATCATCTAAACCAATACCTGTCCTCTGAAACTGCTACTGTGACTCTGGGCACTACTGACTGCTATGTGAAAATGGCTAGATGGCTACATCAGTCCTCTCTCTGAGTGTCCTGAAGCTCAGTCATGGCATGGGGAATATATCTGTTGTCCACAATCTGATAGTGATCCATAATAGATGCTCATCTCAGCATCTCAAATGCAAAGGAACTAGCTGAATAGGTGATCTGGAATCTGAAAAAGAATGTATGGTAGGCCGGCTACTATATGTGTGATAACAGGACCATAGATCAACATCAATAAGCACTTGTGGTCCATCTCATCACGGATCCCAAAAATGACCATGGTCAAACTATGTTTGACTAGGTCAAAACATAACCAAAGACTAGATTATAATAAAAGACTAAGACATGTTCCTTTAATCATATTCATAGCTTAACTTGTATAAACATCATTTAGTGGCAATTAATACATATATATTTCAACATTGTTTATAGTTTACTTGCACAAAAGCTTTAAAGACATACTCATCCAATGGACATGGCCTAACTGCTAGCAAAGGGTGAAGGCTAAAGACAAGGCTAAGTAAAAGGGATGACTTAACCAACTCAACTAAGTGACACTTTGGACAGGGAAAGGGGGAGCTACACTCTGTGCTGGACACAATAACAAAGGGAATGGTAGTGCCTCACAAATGGATAAGTTGTTTAGAGAGTGCTTATTCAACTTAGGCATCATGTCTACATCAAGTTGATCCAAATTCATTAGGATCATTCATTTACTTTTCATAGCCATTTTGGCCTATATGACCCCTCTGGGATTTTGCATGCGATAAAAAACACAACTAATTGCAGCTTGCATCCAGGGCATATTTACATTTATAAGGTCAGCAATATTTAGATATGGCATTTGTTTAACCATTCCTTTTTGGACCTTTCTATACCCTTCATGGGGTATTTTAGCATTTCATTGCTTTAGCCTTTATTCATCGTGTGTTGAGAAACACATTCTAGAATTCTAAGTTCGCAGGCTTTTATAAGAGATTTCCAATATATGTAGTACATGTGCTTTCAGTTTTAGCCAACAACAACTCGTGACTAGAGGGAATTCCACGCTAAGCCAAACATGGGGGCAATCGACTAGAGTGATCTAGGCATAAAATCCAACTTACCAAAGGCAAGTTCTGTCACCAACTCAGAGCCAAGACACAAAACAAACATGGATGCAATCCAACACAGAGGTAGAAAAGGGAAGTCCTCCATATCAAAAAGCCAAGAAGGAAAGTCAAGGTAAAATCCAAATAGGGAAAGTCATGGATGGATGGAGTCAAGTGAATGTGGTGCCTAGGCTAGCAAACAAGGATGTCAGGAAAGACCATGTCCATGCTCAAAGGAGGGTAATGAAACCAATGAGTATTGTCAGAAAACCTCAGAGTGCAAGTAATACATCCAATTTTATATTTATAGAATCATCCAAGATATTTCATTTTATTATTTTAGATAGTACTGCCACATTATGAGTTATATACCAAGTCAATGCTATGAAGATGACTAAAACAACAAGATAATAATCCAATGATAAAAATCACAAGTCTAAAGGTCATATCACTGTATATCACAAATAGTCATCATAAAGAACCACCAAAACACTACTGCAACAATACAATTGGGCACTGAACTGAAAATGTATGGAACAAAAGGTCACATCAGTCATCAAATCTAAGCTCTCAAGGCTCAGCCTTGGCACAAGGTCTACTCAATGTCATATATATACTGCTCTGATCTGTAAGTGATCTCAAATAAATATGCTCATCATAGCTGATCTCTGTAAAAGCAAAGCTCTGAAAAGTGCAGATATCTGCTCAACAAGAATAGCAGCCCAGCTACTATGGTGTGATAACAAGTCTATTATCATATTTATCATGACTAACTATATGATGAATCACTTTGATGATCATTTGCATCTATATGTACTTGTCCATGTGGACACCCTTTGTTGTTGGTCCACCAGGGACACTTTTGATCATAGTACAGCTTCAATTCAATACGATTGAGATGCCATCATGTCTAATTTATAGTTGTTGTATTCAATGCCAATGTATCAGTGTTCTATAAGTGGCCAAGAGGGGCTATTGCATATCTTGGGTTGTACATGGGATACAGTAATTATGAGCACATATTTGGATACCCATTTAGCCACTTTCTGAGGGATATGACATCAGATCGATCACTATTGCCTCAGATCAATCACTTTCAAAAAGGTGGTGGGCCTTTCCCTAGTGTTCTACAATCATGATTTTCATGATCGTTAATGGGATTGATATATTTAGTATTTTCCAGATCTACTAATGGATTTGGATACCCATTTGGCTCTACCTTCATCTCCCATACTTGCATGTCAGAATGCTCCTTCAGTTTGGTTAGATCTAAAAGGGTCATTCAGTGCAGTGCCTACGAGCAACCTGAAAACTTCATCAATGTACATGGGAACAATCCAACCTCTATCTCCACAACGACTTGGCATTTTCGGGCACCCATTTCACCCATCTATCCATTCCAACTCTTAGATACCAAAGCGTTGTCCTCTTCATGTGTTTTCCATCAACAGGGGGTTTTACAAGCTTATTTCAGTGAAATGGCAAATTAATACATGGCATCACTAAGGTTTTTATTTAAAAAATCCTAAGTTGGTTCTAATTTGTCATTTAGGATGGAAAAAGTGCACTTTATGTTATATTTCTTCATTGATATTGTACTTTACTATTTTTATATGGGAAATACTACATTTTTCCCAAGGGGTCGATTTACCTAAGTGGTACTTGGGCACACATGTGGAGGAAATTTTGGTGATGTGGCACATTGGCACATATGTTGAGGCACAATGAGATCATCTAGCCTTTATCTCACCTTAAGAAAAGATCTCAACTATCCATTACTACATTTCACTTGGATCGACCCCCTCTTGCTTGGTTTGTGCGGCTCAACAATTTGCTCATTGATGGCTAGTTTGACCAATGCTTTGCTCAAGGAAACCACTCATGGTATTGGCACACCATTTCATCTCTTCAAGTGGTTTTTGCTCGTGGTTTTGGAGAAAACCCATGGTATTTGGTTATTTTACTATTATTTACAAGTCAAGGAGTAATTTTGCCCCACTAAGGCAAAACGATTTGACTTGTTGGCATAATTACTTGTTGTAAAGGTGTGATCTAGACCATTGAACTAGCACAACCTCTTATTTTGACCACCTTTTGAGCTAATTCACCCTCTTAGGCTATAAAAGAGAGGCTTGAACTCATTGGTACAGGTTGAAATTTCTTGGAAAGAAAGAATAGCCTGCTGAACTTTGCTCTAGTGATTCTTAGGCTATTTTGTTGGTGCATGTGTTGCTAGTTTGTCTCATTGGTGTAAGGAGGCTCTTCACAAGGGTCTTTTTATTTTGCATTTAGTAAACTAACTAAATAATTTCTGCAACCTTATTTCTTATGAATGAATCTTGGTTTATTTTATTAGATTGCTGCAACCTCTTTTCTATTTATCATAGATTCATTCACTAAGTACATTTACTAATTCTTTGATGGTGATTGTTTAGGAATCTCTTTGGCTAAGTTGCCACGCTATGAGGGGTGTATCTATATTGTCAAAGTCAATCAAGACTTGCACTTGGCCTCATATGCACCCACTAAGGATTTTTTAACCCAAGCCTCCACGTTAATACAAGCCCGATCACTTCACTGCTTGCCCCCGGACTACACTCCTGTGGACAAATATACTACAACTATAATATGACCATTATTAAGAATACTATATATATATATATATATATGTTGTATTATAAATTATAACATAACATTATTACATATTAGACATACACATATATTATGTCTTTCACATATAGCTCGATGGGTTAGCTCGAATGGTTGAGTACTATGGATTGTGTTATCCACTAAGTTGCACTTAGGTGGATTTCCAGTGAGCCGTCGAAGTTGTGAACAATTCAATTGTTCATTGTCAATGCTCAAAAGTTCAGAGGTCTCCTCGGGACTAATTATTGGTCCCTTTTTTAAATTTTTGCATGTTCATAACCCTCGGGGATATTGTAATAAAATGTCGTAGCATGATGAAAGTATGTAATAGACTTGGCTTTCCTACGACCTAAGCATTGAGTCAGCTATTCCATGGTGTCTTTTTCTTGTTAATTATACGTACTTTTAAGTATTGTATAACTTTCAAGTTTTTCACCTGCTCCTCCAAAGCTGGAATGGTCGCCTGGGTGTTCAAGCCTTAGGAGGTTATAAAGTCTAAGTGTCAATGTATATTGCCATACTAGGCATTATTTTGAGTCATTATGAACATGTACTAGGTCCCCTAGGATATTTGTTAAGTTTCACAAAAATAAAATTTTCCCATTAGCCATCCTAAAAAACTCCTAAAACTTACTTCCACCTTAACATCTAAAGACTAAGAGCCTTAGTAAACTTTTCTTAGGGCTACCCCCCTTGGCTTCGTTAGAAGTTTTCCTAAACGGAGGAGCCAAGATCAAGTGACGGTACTTGACTCGAGACTTGCCCCCAAGGACACACCTAGTGGCTTGAAGATTTATGCCACATTCCCCCTAGGTGTGCTTCCAGCGCCAACAGATTGCAAAGAGGTCACAGGGTCAAGTCCCCGAGCTAGCTACCTCTGTGAATATTCTGGGCCTCACTCGATGTCCCCACCAGGTTAGGTTGACAAAACTACAAACGAATGGTTTACCCCGGCTATCATCCTCGAAATGAGGGAAAGTGCTCGAGGGGTTTCTTGTGATGTGCATTTCATCAAAAAAAAATGCCTTTCACATAGATAGATAGATATGTTCCTTAATAAGGTCTAGCCTGAGCAATTGAGAAGAGTGTTATCATCCCCGGCTAGGATTTATTCCCACAAGTGACATGTTGAGCTCTTCATGAGTACATTTGTTGTATAGGAATTAAGCCCTAAAGAATCTGGTTTACCCTAGGTACCATCCTCAAAATGAAGGGAAGTACCTGGTGTGTTTCCTCGAGATATATATATATATATATATATATATATATATCCTTTAAAATTGGCTTATGCATATCAAGTCCCATATCCATATTAGTGTTACAAACACTGCGATATATCGCGATGTTCCTAGCTCGGCAAAAATTGGCAAATATCACCATTTTAAAAATATCGGCAAATATCGCCAAAAATCGGGAAATATCGCCAAAAATCGGAAAATATCGCCAAAAATCAGGAAATATCGGATGAGTCAAAAAATTAATATTTTTGTATTTTTTAATTTCGCCGATATATTGCCGATGTTTGCCAACATTTTCCTCGATAAATCCGATATTTTCTTTTTGGATCCTTGGCGATATATTCGCCGACACGATATTTGTAACATTGATCCATATCCATATATGTATCCCTCAACAGATAACTTAGCCTATCAACAATTTCTCCCATGTGACTACAAACTTACTCATACACTACTGCGAGAAATAATCTAAATTCTTGGGTTCTAACCAGTGAAGCACCACTCGTTTAAGACTCGCGAGTCTCGACGAGTGACTCCTACTCCCGCGTAACCGCAGCAAACTCGGCAAGGAACTCGCAGTCAACAACGAACTCGCTGGAACCGCTGCCAACTCGCTGGAATCACTGTAATCGCCCACGAACTCGCCGGAATACTCACCAGAATCGTCGGACGCCATGGACACAAAAGCATGGATGTGAAAATTCTTTCGTGGGTGGACGTGAAAATTCTTTCGCGGGTGGACGTGAAAATTATATGCGGGTGGACGCGAAATTTTATGCAGGGTTCAATTCGTCTCAGTTCATGCTTGTCGAGTCCAGTTCCGATCTTCGACATGCGGTGTAGGGTTCCGTGCAGTGTCGGGTTCGGTTCATGTTCGACAGTCGGGCTACTGTTCGACGGCCTGTTTATGTTATACGGTTTCTATTATATCCTTTTTTTTATTTATAGTTTCAAGTTTATGTTATATAGTTTTTTTTATTTATATTTTTTGTTATATAATTTTTAATTAAATATTTTTTGTTATATATTATATATGTAGTTTTTTTTATTTATATTTTTATTATATAGTTTGTGTTAGATAGTTTTTTTTATTTAGATTTTTGTTATAAATTTTTTTATTATATATATATACTTTTTTTTTATTTAATTTGTGTTATTTTTTATTTTAAATTTGTATTTATGTTATATGTTTTAAATTTATATTTATTAATTTTTTGTTATATATATATATATATATATATTGTTATATTTTGTTTTATATATATATTTTTTATTTTTTTATTTCTGTTATATATTTTGTATATATATTTTTTAATTTTATTATTTTAAAATCGATTGTGTTATGTCGTATAGTCTTTGTTTATGAGTTTATGAGACAATATTATGAATTATTGCATAAATTGTAGTTTTATAGCTTATATGGATTGGAAATGCTTTTAATCTCTTTTTTTTTGCCCAAAATGTACAATATTTTTATTTTTTTTCCTATTTGCCGAGTCTGTCCCGAGTCTTTCCCGAGTCCACGAGTCATATGCCAGCCGAGTCTTTGCCGAGTCCGAGTCGTGCAACATTGATTCTAACCCATCACAAACGAATTAATCTCCTTGAAATGGTATTTATTACAAAGTGAGCACCTCATATGCATTATGATTATTTCAACCATCTTAATGTTGTCATTATTTCAGAGTAAAACACAGCCTAAATAATAAAGCTAGAGACATAAATGTGACTTGTGTCATTCCTGACTTGTACCAAGGAATTTTTGGTTATAAATGACTTGAGCAATATTGTGACCCAGAAAGTTTGAGTTTCTAATAGTTGAAACTATATGTATTTATATCAGTTCACGGTATATATAAAAGGAATCAACTTCAATGTCAGATTTATTCACAACTACAAGCATGACCAAAACCATAAGATTATCTTCCAATCATTGTAGGACTCAAAATAACTTACAAACCTTGCGGCTTGGTGCTAATTTTGGTGGATCCAAGATAACCAAATCCCAAGATTTTTCTTCTGAAATTGCTGCTTTCATAAACCTAGTTGCATCTTCCTTTAGAAAAGAAATTCTGCTAGAGCTGATATTGTTTAGTTTGGCATTTTCCTCCGCAAGTTCCAAAGCTGGTAACGAAGAATCAATACCTAATATCACCGCATCAAAGAATAAGTAAAGGCACATGCCATGACCAATGGTGCCAATGTTCACTAGTGCACTGACTTTTAGCTTATATGTCTATTACAAATTTACATCCAGAAGGACCGAACATCTGACATGAGTATTTCAGGCAAACATGCAAACATGGTTTCTTTTAAGATGAAGACAGCGTTCAAGCAAAGAAAACTGGCCCTGTCACAGCAAGGAACAGATGTTTCAGCACATTTATCAAAGGATCAACTCCATGAGAACTTAATCATGTCTACCAAGTTTCAAAATCGAAAATGAAAACTCTCAAAAATAGACATCAGAAGAATTTGGAGGAGCTGCTGAACATCCATAAGGTTTAAATTGGTCCATACCAGTAACATGAACAGCACCTCCAAAAGCAGCATTAAGTGCAAAACCTCCACTGTAACAGCAGACATCAAGAACTGTTCTGCCTTTGGAAAGTGAGCCCACCAGAAGACGATTGTCACGCTGATCTGCATAGAATCCTGTCTTCTGACCATCCAATGAAATAATGTAATTAACGCCATTCTCCATAACCTGAAACTCAATCACCCTCAAAATCAATTAAACATAATTTTATTGTGTTTCAATCTCCAATTCTGAATAGCAAAGAAAGAACCTACCTGACAATCCTTGACATTAGAAACAAAACAATATAGAGAAAAGTATTGTCAGGTTAGAGGGCCATGATATCATGCAGTTGATGATGGACGTTGATTTAGAAACTCTTTCTACATATTTTGATGCATAGTCTTCCATCAAGGAGCAACTTTTGAGGCACTTCACACTTCCCAAGGCGAAGTTACATTTTTGGAGGCATGAATCGTCACCTAGAGGGCTTTTGGCCTGGTTTACAAAGCAATAAGAAGGTTTCTAGATAAATCCCTTCATAAGATGGTGACAAATGGCTTTTAAAACCCTTCTTCCAAGGCCAAAGATGCTTCCTGGGAAGAGCACTCATCATCCTAGGAGATTCTTGTAAGGTTTTGTTATCATACATTTTGTAGAGGGGAGCAACTCCTCATTTTTGTCAGGGTAGACCACATTTTTGAGCCTGGCCACTGCAGATGAGTCCTAGATACAGAGCATTATTTGCAGATGGTTGAGATTCAAACTCCTACATGAGGGCACAGCACCCAAGATGACGATTTCAGCCCTAGCATACCTTTTTCTCATGAGTGTTCTTCATTTATGATCTTTTTCCTTTTCGACTTGTAACTTATACTCCTTTTTTCCTTTTTGACTAGGCTCGACCCTTGAGCAAATGAGGATTCGTCTTTCAAAATGGTTGTTTGCTTTACATTGAGGCCCCTTTTTATTAGAGACAACCTCATCCATATCCACATAATGCTTTAAACGTGACATTTTGCTCCTTCAGCTCAAGCACCCCTTCATAAAGGCTCTCTAATACCTTTTAACCTTGTCAATTGTGCTGATGAAGCAGAGATTGACAAAAGTCATTTATGCTCATCCATGCTAAGGTGTTCTGTTCTAGGTGCATCAAAAACTCCTTATAACAAGGCGCATGAGTTGGTTAGGGTTAAAGTGGACTTCATCAAGGTGAAGCACTCCCTTTGTGGACCCATTCCCTTAGGTGGATAATCTAGGGGTTTTACTTGTAATTCCCCTCTCTTATTCTATAAAAGGAAGGAGGGGCACATTACTTGTATCATTCTATGTATAAGAGCTAGAATGGATAGTAGTATGATGTTATAGCTAGGGTGTTCTAAGTAAAGTGTTTTTCCTTTATGAACTTGTGAGAAGTTGGTTGGTTTTGCATTGTGACCTTGGGGATAGCTGTTTTTGGTTTATGTAGTCATTTTTCTGCTATAATGGGAAGATATGTGATCACTGGTGCATATTGAGTATGCTAATCTGATTTTTCTATATCTGATTTTTATTTACAATTGGGCGGGTGTTGCATTGATTTAACATGCTAATCCGATTTTCAGATTTGATTTATATTCTACTTAATGTTGCGCTGGTGTTGAGCTGATTTAGTATTCAAATCTGATTTTCAGACTTCTCTTTTAGATCTATCAATCATTTGCTGCTATAATGATCAAACCTCTTGATATGTGATGTCTACACTCTTGATCCTTCCACACAACATTTTGGTTTATGCAGATCTTAAGTTTTGATAGGTGTTTCTGAAGTAGAGTTTAAGTTCTATGAGTGCATATTTGCTGTCATGAAAGTTTAACATTTTCACCTACTAATCCTCACTACAAGATATGAGGAAAGTCCTAAGAGTACCCTAAGTCTCTAAAAGAGTAAAGGGGAGCCATGATGTCATGCAGAAGGATGATTTATGTCAATTTGGACTGAAAAATAACAAACCTTCGAGCAATAGCGGTGTGGACCACAGAAGAAAAATTCGCAAGGGACCATACCACTAGCTTATTCTATGGTGCTACTAGTGATATCTTATATGTCCAAACATTCATGCTATGGGTCTTGCAGAACCCACGGAACACTTGCAAAGAGCAACAAAACTAGCGTACTGCAAATAGAAAACAAGCAACTAATACAAGTACTGAGACAGCAAAAAAATTGCAGGGAAAATTTGTGATGCAAAATATTAAAAGAGAAGTATGAGCAATAACGGGTTATGTAAGTGTCAATGGCCTAGAATCAAGAACAGATAATGTTGATACGACTGTAAATCATCAAAACTGCTTGGACTTGAGAGCTCAAGGAGAATTTTGTGCATAAAAGGATCCAAAGTTGGCAGGAATTATAGATCTCTTGAAAAGCCCTAATCGTTCAGGCTCTAATACCACTGATATGAACACAATAGCTACAATGCAAAGAATTCACATACAAGTAAGCCAAACAAGTGAGAGGGTATTCAAGCATAAGTGTAGACTGTCCGAATTATACACATGTACACTCTATATTGCATATGATTATATAGAGTACAAAACAGCTGAAGAGTGATCATATTTGACCAAGTCTCCTATAAAATACAATAAAGTAGGTGAGGAATCATTTTGGACCAAGTCACCCAAAAAGGACAAAAGACAAGTGTACTAAAGTACAAGGAGATAAAGTACAAACATAATATGTGTTAACACATCCACCATATTATGTCTAATCAAGTATCCCAAAAAGCACAATGCATGGGTCTGCAAATAGTGGCTCTTAATTGTACAAGAGAGTTCTGAATGTATCTAACATTTAAATTTATGAATATCTTTAATTTCATATAGCAAAGTTTACAAATCAAAACAAAAAGAGTCAGATGACGCATCCAATTTGCATAAAATTCACAAATAAGTGATCTCACCTTCACTTTGCTCTTTACATGCTTTGGCTCAAAATCTTTGAGATCTCTAATTAATCCTTCCTCCTTCAACATTTCAACAGAGGGTCTCCATTTCACATAATCAATTTCAGGGATTTCCTTGATAAAAATCTCTATTACAGACCTATACCTTTCGACCCATGCTGCAGAAGATGCAATAACAGCATGGTCATTGAAGACATCCACTATAAGCCCAGATAACCTGTAGAAGAAACATAAAAATAAACTCAAAATTGGTTATCATTTCTAGAACAGTACCATGAACATGGAATTAGCTCATGCAAAACAAAAAACAAGATATAGACTTGTTATATTAAAAATGGAAGAGGAACATATTCTAACATTGTATGAACAAAATTGCCATTATAGTATAATTGAGTTTCCAATGTTGGATAAGATATAATATATATAAATATATAAAAATATGATTGATAAGATGATGTCTTGTTACAAAATGAGGACCCGAATATATATCCTGTAAAAAGGTGCCTAGGTGCCCTTTAATGAAAAGTTCATTTAATAAAATCCTTTTATTATTGTCTTTATTTTCTTTGTATTTCTTTATTTTATATTTCTTGTTAATTTCTTTATGTTATTGTTGTTTTTATTATTTATTATTAATGTATATAGCATTGCCTTCACCTTTTGAAATGTTTTAACTTTTGTCCTCAAAGCAATTCTGGATGATTTTGCCTTACATAGTGGTGAGTCCTCTTGATTATGGATCATGGTTGAATACATGTGAAGGTCTTGATTTGTGAGTTCTTTGAGAGGCTGATGTAGGCTTTCTATGCCATATAATTTGTAACTACTCCCTTGCCATTTGAATTCCATAAATTATTCTTGGAGATTCGTGGCATAGGTTCCCAATTGCATCAACCATTCTGCTCCTAATACCATGTCCATCCCGCTGAGTGGTGTTATCACGCAACTTGTAGATGCCCCTGAAGGTGATCCTATACAGGATGGTAGAGGAGATGGGCAACTAAAGAGGTGACACAAGAGGGCCTCGATTCCCAAGATGGATTGGTTGTCACGCCAATCGAGGCACTCTTCGCTTTTTGCTATCCAAGCCACAGATAACAAAGGAGGAGACCCCGATCTACTCTTAACAGGAGAGATCTAACCCAATCACCAGATCAAGCTAAGGAAATAGGGTACGTAAGGTGAAGGGTGAAGAACCCTATATTTATGGAACAAGGTCACTGTGGAGGCTTAGGATAAATGAGACTCAGCTTTAAGTGTTTAGACACAGTGACTTGACGATAAAGAAAGGATCCAGGATTCAAGTGCTATGGAAAATGATCAAATCCAATTGCCTTGGGAAACGTGAACCTTAAAACGGGGAAAATGGTCCAAGGGAGTGGATCTGAATAGATCAGGGCTTTCTAGCACTGCTTGGTGATAGATCTGACAGTATCAAAGTTTACAAGCAAAGATCGGGCATCAAACAACTGAAAAAGGGGCAAACTCAGAGAGGGCGCAAGAGAGAGAGATCAGTGCCTAGGGATTTGGGCAAGATGGAGTCCACTGAGGGTGACGCCCTAGTAAACCCACTTCAGGCTAGGCCTAAAAGTAAAAACCCTGAAATCGTTTGCCACTATTTGAAGTTGTTTGAGCTAGAGAATTTTTATAAGTTTTAGCAGCTTAGGGTTTGTAGAAGGAGTAACAGCAGACAAATGGAATAGATAAATAACTCAAGAAAAACAATGGTACTTACCTCGTGTGACTTGCAGATGCCAAGTGCAATGATGTTCCGACTCCCTCAAAGCAATTCCATGTTGATTTGACAATCCCCAAGATGAAATCGATTTTCCTCCAACAGCTAGTGCGCCCCCCTTCCTGCAGATGATAATCTCAATGAGAATTGATTTACGGAAAGCGAAAGTAAATGGTGGAAGAAGAATCAGATAGCATAAATATTGATCAAAGATACAATAAAGACTACTCCTTGATTATTTTACTCATCCAGTGAAGAGATCCGAAGAAACCCCATGAAATCCTCCAAAGAAGTCGCCCTCCTGCAGAGCACGCATCAAGAAAAATGTCTAGCATGGATATCTCATTAAACAACAAGGATGTGATAGGCTATCAGAGCTACAATCAAGCACAAGAACAATCTATAACAAAGGCACAAGATCTTTCCCAAAATAATTCTTTATTGCCAGAAATCCAGAGCCAAAAGTCCCTTTACAATGAGGGGGGTATCTCCTTTAAATAGGAATGAAGGAGACCAAACCCTAACCACTTTTTGAATGAGTGGCTGAGATTATAAAATACATCAATGATGATCAATGGCTAAGATGAGGCCAAATACAATATACATGGATCAACTCAATAATAGAGGGGGCGCACTCACTAAGTCGCCCTAGTGGGACGCACCACATAAAAAGTGACTAGACGCATAACATAAGCACATGGTGGGGCTAGGAGGTGTAACATATCCATCTCTAGCATGTCCCCATGGCACAATAACATATAATAACCCAAGGTAACATCATATTGTGACCACATGGCCAAATCGTGCCCCCTCAATGACATAATAAAAACCCCAAATAATAGTCTGGAGTGTCCATAGACCCCACTGAATGTTGCAAACTGTGCTGGAAGGTGTGGGATGCATCACAAAAATCCTTTGAATAAATCTCATGCCAATTATTTGCCTCAATAGCCCAAATCGAATTCCTCAGTAGTCATTTCATCCATTTTTTATCCTCAGAAAATCACCTGTGAAGTAATAAAATGCATGTATCTCTCTGCTTGGTGCCCCAGGCACAAATCTGACTATACCAAAATGTCTGGGAGCATGGTAATATGGTAATATCAAGTGGTTGGACCCCATACTCCCTCTATAGAGCCCTAGGTGAACCAAAATAATCTCAAACTGTGCTGACAGGCCATTTTATATGGCAAAAATGCAGTAAAGTGATAATTTGATCATGATCTCATCTGAAAGTGCCTGAAACTGATATCTAAGTGTACCAATGGACTCGGAAAGCCCAAATATAGTAGAGATGAGTACTCATACACCATATGACCACCTGTATAATCATATATAAGCTCAACCATGCTCGGACAAATAAAAATAATGGTCTATAAAAAAAAAAATAATAATAAAAATCCATCAAACCATCATATAAAACATGTGCCTGCCGCATGGAACCATCAAGTGGGCATCATAGGACCACAAATAATCTATCTTGAACATCATAGGTCCAAACTCATCTCAGATCCTGCAGTTAACTTGGTCAAACTACGTTGACCAAGTCAAAACTGATCAAAATCATGACCCGGGCTCAAACTGTATGATGTTGTAAGTGCAAATGGATAAGATATGCTCTTCTACTTATTTCAATAGCAAGACTAAAGTACAAATTAGCATTTCACTGGCGAATAAGCAATAACACATCAAATATAAGTCTGGATTAAAACAATCAATCACTAAGAAGAAGACCCTCAAGTGTATACTCAATTTTATAGAGTTGACCATTTGCTAGGGATGGGTGAAGGTGGAAAAGGCAAGGCTAGGACAAGGGAATGACTTTACAAACTTCAACACCGTGACACTTCGGATAAAGGAAAAAGGGAAATCACCTAAGCATATGTTGGACAGAAAACACACAAGGAATGGTAGTGTCTCACAAATGGGATAAGTTGATTTGAGGAGTGCCTATTCACTTTAACAAATTGTCTACAGCTCACATCCAAGCTTGAACCAGCTCTGTGAGGATCTTTTCTAGAACCACCGTGACTGGGTGCACAGCTAACCGTAACTTGAGGTTCTAGGGGACACTTAGAATTAGTTGTCCCTTACTCCATTTCACATCCCAGCCCATAGGCTCCGTGAGGAATTAATCATTACATTTTATTATGGCCAACAGTCTTTAGATTTAGCATATGTTTAACCACTGCTTTTTTAGGCCTTATGTCCCTTTGGATTTTGCATTTGCTTAGAAACACAACTAATCGCAGCTTTCATCCAGGGTGTTTTTCATTTAACTCATAGCCCTCTTTTATTGTGCCTAAAAACACATTTTATTTTATAATCATGGGCTTGCATAGGAGATATAACAATCATTAATATATGCATGTAATGATGGTAGTACAATTTGCTTCAAGTTTAGTCGACACAACTCAAGCAACTGGGGGGATTATCCACAATCAGGACCAAACATCGGGGGCAACCGACCATAGAGGTCAAGGCTTCAAATCCAACTCACCTAAGCTCGGGAACCAACACCAGCGGGTTCTTCTGGCCTAGAAGGATCAAGGCTTCGATAAGTTTTGTTGCACAGCTCAAAGCCGAGACACAAGATAATAGGGAGTCTATCCAACATAGAGGCATAAGTGGGGAGGTCCTCAATATCACAGGCTGAAATGTAAGTCAGGATAAAAACAAGTATGGAAGAGAACAGATGGATGGGGAAAGGTGACAGGTGATGCCATAACTAGCAAGCCATAAAATGGTGGGAATGACCAAGTCCATACTACTAGAGAGGGTGAGACCAACTAGTATACACAAGAGATTCTTAGTCCAAGTAATTAGATCATTTCAATTTTAGACAATCAACCAATAACCAAATCTATATATAATATCGCCAGATCATGACCACTAGATACCTAATCAAGCTATGAAGATAAGCAAAAGAGCAAAAGATGGTATCCAATGCACATCCATATACCTGTATATACCATCTGGACCATCCACTGTCACTGGAACACTGCTGCTGTATAACTCTGGGCACTATCACACTGCTTTGTATGGAAAGAAATGGCCACATCAGTCATCAAATCTGAGGTCATGAGGCTCAGTCATGGCATAAGGCTGTAATATCTACTCTAGGGCTACTGAAAGTATGAGTGATCCTGGAATAAAAGCTCATCATCTATCGATCTCAAGTATCTCATAGCAAAGAACTGGCTCGAAAAAGTACTGGAATCTGGTCTCAAGATATGGTATCCTCGGCTACTATAAATGCGATAACAAGTGGTAAAGCATAACATCTAGTTTGTAATTCCAAATCTTGTATTTGTATAAAGATTTTATGGCATCTTCCTATTGCCTTGACTTGTTGACCATCAGCGACCGTAACAATGAAATCCTTCATAGGGTATACAAAAAGGTTCAATTGTTTTGCAAGATTTATATCCACAAAATTGTGAGTACTTCATGAATCTATGAGGATAGTGATATTTTTATTTTTTATGCTACCCTTGAGTTTTAATGTCTTTGGTTCCATTTTTCCTGTAATTATTGCAAGTGATACCATGGGTTTTTCATCTTGAATGTTCTGTCAATTTTCATTGTTCCATAAATGAGGTGGAGTATATCTTACTATAGATGGTTGCACTTCTTCCTTCCAAGTCTTCTTAGTGTATGTGATCGTTGTCAATGATACTGTTATCACCTAAACTGTAGTTACCCCTATGGATGGATCCAGTCATGGATGGCAATAGGGAAGGGCAACTCAAAAGGTGCAACCACGATCACCTCGACCTCCAATATATGGTTGTCACGCCAGTCGAGGCAACCTTCGCTTTATGTTATCTAGCCCAGACAACAAAGGGGGAGACCCGATCTACTCCCGACAGGAGAGATCAAAACCAAGACACCAAATCAGGGTATTTCCAAGTGAAGTTAGGTGTATGGTTTATCCTAGACCTAGAGATGAAGTCACAAGCCAAGTGGGGGTTCAATAGGTATAGCTTTGGTTCATAGTTGATGTGAGAGTGACTTATAATGTTTGAAGTGAGATCTAGGATGAGTGTACTAGTTCAATGTTGGAAAATCCACTGCCTTGGGAACTATGTCCAATGCAGGGTTGTTTAGGGGTCAGATTGGGGCTAACTAGTACATGAGACAAGCTTGACCATGGTTCATGATGTCTTCAAAGGTATAGTTTACCATGCATAGGTCAAACCACAAGTCAATCCAACAATCTAGGAAAGTTGAATTATCTTGGAGAGAAACCAGTGCCTTGGGAATTGGGAAGTGGAGTCAAAGTGGGGTTGACTTATGGTTTAGGACTCCTACAACATGAGACAAGTGGGCAATAGAGGTCTTGATGGTTGAATGTGTCTAGATCTAGGTTTGACCCAAGTGGACCACAATCCCTTAAAACAAGGAATGCTATCCCCAAGGCAAGATTCGACAAAGTGATAGTCTAGACCTAGGTTTTGAATTATTTCGGTTTCAGATCTGCAATAATCTCAAGTACCCAATTCCTAGAAGTGAGTGAACTCACTTCTCCAAGGTGGTGCGACTTTACCCAAGGAGGCTGAAAGTGGGGTTTAGGTGGGTCAAGACAAGTCGGATGGCACCCAAATTTTAGATCCGGGTAGATCAGTCAAGTAGGGGTATGGATCTATAGTTTCACAGTAATCCGATGGCTAGATCTTACTAGATCTGAGTTTAAGTGTTCCAAGTGGTCCAAAGTGGGGTTTAAATCCCTTGAAATGTGGAATAGGGCCCACAAGGTAAATTTCAGAAAAGTGACAACCTGGGTGTATGTTATTTGATGTATAGATGTCAAATCAAGTGGAATCTCAAACACCCACCACCTAGATCTAGGTCAACTTGCTCAACTAGTGAAGTGCGCCTTGCTTGGGAGAGGCTAAGTTGGCCTGGGAAGGGGATCAAATTGAAGCCAATCCTCACCAAACTATAGATCCGGGATGCCTTGGATGCTATAGAGGTGGGTTTTCAGTATTATGCCCAACAACCCACTAGATCTAAGTAGATCTGAGAAAATGTAAAATGGGGGTTTTAAGATATTTAGGGTTTCAACAATTTATGAACTAGGTCAATGGATTGGATAAAGGAAAGAGAAACAAACCTGTGGATCTTACCTGGGTAACCTTGTAGATGCCTTGATGATGATGATCTATGCAAACCCGATCAATTTGAGAAGCTTTGAGGTAGTTTTCTATGCAAGTCGATTTGATCCAAGAAGCCAATGCGCCCTCTCTCCTGCACAACAAACGTCAACAATATCAGATTTGATGCATCAAGAGATAAGACTAATGCCACAAGTGAAGTAACAGAAAGATAGCATAGATCACAATGAAGCTAATGATAACCCCCTGATACAAGCGAATGCCAAGAAAGTTGATTTGAAGAAGCCTTGCAAAATCGCCCTTGTTGAAGTCGCCCTCCTGTAGACAAACAATGATTTCCAAAAAAAAGATAGATCTTACCACAATTTCCAAATGCTAGATTGCAATAGACTTTCCAATCACCATCTCAGAACACCAGATGCAAAGGAGACCACAAGAATTTCCACAAGAATATTTTTCTATACCAATAATCCAAGAGCCAAAGACCCCTTACAATGAGAGGCTCTCTCCTTTAAATAGGAAGGAGAGGCACCAAAACCCTAACCACTTTTTGAATGAGTGGCTAAGATTAGAAGATACAAATGTCTAATCAATGGTTGAGATGAGCTCAACAATATAATACATGGATCACACATAAAATATAATATAAGTGGACAAAATCGCCCTAGAAAAGGGGAATCCCACCAAATCATGATGATGAAATATCATAAGAGGCTTATGGTGGGTCCAAGGGGTAATTTTATCCCTCCTTGGTCAATCCCCATAGCACAATAACCAATAAATAATCATGAATGTACCAAATCGTGCCTCCATAGTGAAGTCGTGGTCCTCCAAAGACCTCAAGAAAATCCACAGAAAGTGCCATAAGTGATGGATGCGGGCCCCGATGAAGCTGAAACTGCTGGAGAAGGTGTGGAAGACCCCGATCTATCATCACTGATCATCCCATGCCACAACTTTGCCTCAGTAACCCAAATCGATTTCCTCACTAGCCATTTCTACCAATTCTGAAATGCCTCGAGAAGCGTGAAACTGCCCCAAACAGCCTCCTGGAGTGCTGGCGCTGTCAAGGTGAGGGCACCAGTGTGTCTGGAAGGGGGGTAATATGGTAAAAACAAGTGGCTGGACCACCCCCTCCATCATCAGCGCCCTAGGTCAACCGGATAAAAATCACATCTGCTCTGACAGGGCCTCCAACAGACCAAAACTGCACTGGGACAGCCTACTGAGGCTCAATCATCACTGTAAGTGCCCGGAACTGAAAACAAACTGTCCCATTGGACTCAGAAGGTCCAAATCTATCCAAGATGTGTACTCATACACCATATGAGTCTCTGCATGATCAAAATAAATATCCAATATACCGGAACAAGGCCAATAATAATGCGCTGTACATATACAAACACTGTTGTAAACCCAGAATCATCATCATAACCCTGTAGCTGCTGCATAGAATCATCCTGTATGTGTACATAGACCATATATCATCTATACATATCATCATAAGGTCTAACATCTCATGTCCCATGGTCCTCCATGGTAAATATAACTCAGTCCATCATCCAAGGCTGCTGAAAAGTATCAAGGTTAATACATGCTTTACAACTTATTCAAATAACAATTATAACACATAATGATCATAACTGGCGATCTACATCCAAATATATAGTGTCGTTAATTATTATTATTACTCAGACTAGACTTTCAGGACCATACTCACTTCATAGTTGTGATCAATTTGCTAGTGAAGGGTGAAGGCTGAATTAACTGGCTAGGCTAAGGGATGACTTAGCTGTCTCGACTTTGTGACACTTTGGCAAGGGAAAGGGAATACACCATAGTATATACTGAATGAGCAATAACACAGGGAATGGCGGTGTCTCACAAATGGATGAGTTGTTTAAAGAGGGTTTATTCACCTTCACAGATGCGCACAATCCATAATACAAATAAGGCCAGCAATTGTTTAGATATAGCATTTAAGTTCCATTGCTTTTTTGGGCCTGAAGTTTCCATAGCCTTGATCTATGTGTGTTTATAAACACATTGCATAGATTTACATTTTTTCTTTTAGGCTTTCTGCTGCAGGTGTGTTTTTAAGGCACTTGTTTACCTGAGCACTTCTAGGTGTGTCATGGACAGCTTGTTTACCTAGGTATTTATTTTCCACAAGATATAACATTTTATTTTTATGGCCATTTTCATTTGGCACGCCTTTCATTCATGTGTGTTTAGAAACACATTGCATGAATGGGCTTTTCATACAAGATATAGCATTTCATTTTCCAGATTTTGTATTGATGGCAGCACTAAAAGTTTCAGGTTTAGCCAACACAACTTTAGTGACTAGGGGGAATTCACTAGGAACTCCAACTCACCATAGGTAAGTTTTGTCACCAACTCAGAGCCGAGACACAATAAACAGGGAGGCTCATCCAATACAGAGGCTACAGTGGGGAAAAGTCCTCCATGCCACTAGTCAAGTAGTAAGTCAGGGTGATAATCTAAAAGGTAGGCCATGGATGGATGAAGACAATGAAATGATGGAGCCAACACTAGCAAGCCAAAGTATGGTGTAATGATCACCTCTATTCTCCCTAAGGAGGGTATGTACCAATGAGTATGAATAGTGAACTTCTAAGTCTGAGTAGGGACAGTATAATATATATAATAGATCAACCAGGTCCATATATCTATATGATCGCCAGATCATGACACTAAGTGCTAAGACATGCTATAAGAATAAGTATAAAAGCAATCTAACCATAACACCATGATATACCTGCTGAGTCATATACCTGCAAGCTCATCAACCTGTACCATCATCTGTCCTCTGAGACTACTGCTGTAACTCTGGGCACTACTGTCTGCTCTGTACCAATGATATAATGGCTACAACGGTCATCTCTCTGAGTGTCCTGAAACTCAGTCATGGCATGGGGAATGCAACTGCTGTCCACAATCTGATAGTGATCCAATATAGATGCTCATCTCGGCATCTCAAATGCAAGGGAACTGGCTGAATAGTGTACTGGAATGAGAAAAATAATGTATGGTAGCCCGGCTACTATATATGTGATAACAGATACCTTTGGGGATTTTTTATCATCGTCAGAGTCTAACATGCCTTCTTCAACATAAACCTCTACTTCATTCCCATTTATAACTTTGTAATGATATAATTGATTGGATGCACATTTATGTTTTGGAACCCACTTCTTACTGCACCTACGACAATTGTTTTCCTTCACTTTTATTTCATCATCGGAATTGTTACTGGGGTTATCCGATTCTCTTTCAACTTTATACCTGTTGCCGTCGGATTGCGCACCTGGTTAACGCACCAGAAATCTATGCTAATGCTCGGTGCGCCCTTAGGGGCAAGTCTCGAGTCAAGGCTGTCACCTGATCTTGACTCCTCCGTCACCTGATCTTGACTCCTCCATTTAGGCCAACTCCTAACCGAAGCCAAGGGGGGTAGTCCCTATGGAATGTTTCTAAGGTTATTAGAATGTTTCTAGAAAATTTAATTAAGGATATTTTTAGGAGTTTTGGGAAGGTATGAGATAAAAGAGAGCGAATTTCTGACAAAGTTTTGTCGAAAGGTGTCAAAAATACTCTCCGTGGACCCCCATTTACTTGTACATCATTCTGTCAAATTGTAAGCCCTTAGATCCAACTTTAAATGGACTAAGTGGCACTTCTTTAAGCTGGCATTGTAATAATTTTTAAACGAGAGCAGGTGGGCTACACAGTGCCCACACCCCATCCCCCCTAGGGGGATTTGTAGTGTTGAGTTTATGGTGTGATTTTTTCTGACAAAGCACAAACACACACAATACTTCTAACTGCAAGGTTGTATACTTATAATTATTTCATTTATTGCTTTTACTTTACTTTCATTTCGCAAAGTAGATTAAGGAAATAAATCGGCATTACTTTCCCGAAGTATGCTCTCGCCATCACATAAAGGGCTTTGCCTGAGTACGTGATTGGATGATCAAAAAAGAGACTCCTTGCCCGTAGTAATTAGCATAACATTTCCATTTCCATTTTTTGTTTAGCTTTTACAAAGTAAATCGGAATAAACATTTGATCTACAATTCAAAGTATGCTCTTTCCCCTTGCAGGCATTTGCCTGGCCCTGTGGGAAACCAGAAAGAATTGTAGCCACTCTTTAAATTTTCACATTTAATTAACAACTCATCATAATAAAAACAACAACCCCTCACATAGTGAAAATCTGGCACTAAGTTAATTGAGTTTTGCGTGGGCAAATTTCTCAGAAGAAGCGGGAACAACTGGGAGGCGACCTCAGGGCACAATTAGGCTACACCCTTGTTGGTGTAGTGTTGAACACCGCCCTAGAGACTCCATTCCGGCCCACACGTCTTCGTGAGGAGCCACCTTCCCTCAATTTCCGAACATTGCTCCCTGTACCTCACGATATCTTGGGAGTTTCCCCTTTTTCCTTAACAAGCTTCAAACCTTTAATAATTTAAAATCAACCAAGAGACATTTGCAAAACCTTTGCCTTTCAGCAGCATCTCTTATGTATTGACTCCATTTGGCATTGGTTTGCAACAACAATCGTTTTATATTTTGCTTAATACTAGTAAATTGTTGTTGTATCTTTATATATTGGTGGTCTTGTATTTTCTGTTGTTGAAAGTATATCTTTAAAACATTTTTTGCAAACGAACTTGGACTATTGTAATCATACCTTTTAAAAAACTCATAAAAACATCATTAATTACCTTTACTACAAACTTTCTAATAGCCTTAGGAACTGTTATCACATATATAGTAGCCGGGCTACCATACATTATTTTTGTGATTCCAGTACACTATTCAGCTAGTTCCCTTACATTGAGATGCTGAGATGAGCATCTATATTGGATCACTATCAGATTTTGGACAGCATTATGTATTCCCCATGCCATGACTGAGTCTCAGGACACTCAGAGAGATGACCGATGTAGCCATTATACCATTTGTACAGAGCAGTCAGTAGTGCCCAGAGTTGCAGTAGCAGTTTCAGAGGACAGATGATGGTTCAGATGATGAGCATTCAGGTATATGACTCAACAGGTATATCATAGTGTTTTGGTTATATTGCTTTTATATTTATTCTTATAGCATGTCTTAGCACCTAGTGTCATGATCTGGCGATCATATAGATATGTGGACCTGGTTGATCTTATTATATATATTATATTGTCCCTACTCAGACTTAGAAGTTCATTATTCATACTCATCGGAGAATAGAGGTGATCATTCCACCATACCTTGGCTTGCTAGTGTTGGCTCCATTATTCATTGTCTTCATCCATCCATTACCTACCTTTTACTTTATCACCCTGACTTACTACTTGACTAATGACATGGAGGATCTGTTCCCCACTGTAGCCTCTGTATTGGATGAGCTTCCCTGTTTATTGTGTCTCAGCTCTGAGTTGGTGACAAAACTTACCTATGGTGAGTTGGAGTTCCTTGTGAATTCCCCCTAGTCACTAAAGTTGTGTTGGCTAAACCTGAAACTTTTAGTGCTGCCATGAATACAAAATCTGGAAAAATGAAATGCTATATCTTGTATGAAAAGCCCATTCATGCAATGTGTTTCTAAACACACATGAATGAAAGGCATGCCAAATGAAAATGGCCATGAAAATAAAATGTTATATCTTTTGGAAATGTAAATACCTAGGTAAACAAGCTGTCTGTGACACACCTAGAAGTGCTCATGTAAACAAGTGCCTTAAAAACACACTTGCAGCAGAAAGCCTAAAATAAATGTAAATCTATGCAATGTGTTTATAAACACACATAGATCAAAGGCTATGGAAACTTCAGGCCCAAAAAGCAATGGAACTTAAATGCTATATCTAAATTATTGCTGGCCTCATTTGTATTATGGATTGTGCGCATCTGTTAAAGGTGAATAAACCCTCTTTGAACAACTTATCCATTTGTGAGACACCGCCATTCCCTGTGTTGTTGGTCATTCAGTATATACTATGGTGTGTATTCCCTTTCCCTTTGCCAAAGTGTCACAAAGTTAAGTCAATCAAGTCATCCCTTAGCCTAGCCAGTTATTTTAGCCTTCACCCTTCACTAGCAAATTGATTACAGCTATGAAGTGAGTATGATCTTGAAAGTCTAGTCTGAGTGATAATAATAATTAATGCCATTATATATTTGGATTTAGATCGCCAGTAATGATTACTTTGTGATATAATTGTTATTTGAATAAGTTGTAGAGCATGCATTTAACCTTTGACACTTTGCAACAGCTTCCGATGATGGTCTGAGTTATATTTGGTCATGTTGACTTGGTCAAACCTAGTTTGACCAAGGTCAACCATAGGACATGAGATGGTTGGACCTTGTAATGATATGGATAGATGATATATGGTCTATGTACATGTACATGATGATTCTATGCAACAGATACAGGGTTATGATGATGATTCATGGTTTACAGCATTATTTAATCATTTACAGATTATTATTATTTCATCTGTTCCGGTATATTGGATATATTTTATGATCATGCAGAGACTCATATGGTGTATGAGTACACATTTTGGATGGATTTGGACCTTCTGAGTCCAATGAGACAGTCTGTTTTCAGTTCCGGGCACTTACAGTGATGATTGAGCCTCAATAGGCTATCCCAGTGCAGTTTGGGTCTATCGGACACCCTGTCAGAGCAGATGTGATTTTTATCCGGTTGACCTAGGGCGCTGTGCTTGGAGGGGGTGGTCCAGCCACTTGTTTTTACCATATTACCCCCCTCCCGGACACACTGGTGCCCTCACCTTGACAGCGCAGGCACTCCAGGAGGCAGTTTGGGGCAGTTTCACGCTTCTCGAGGCATTTCAGGATTGGTAGAAACGGCTACTGAGGAATTCGATTTGGGCTACTGAGGCAAGGTCTTGGCATGGGATGACCAGTGATGATGGATTGATGTCTCTCACACCTCCTCCAGCAGTTTCAGCTTCATTGGGACCCGCATCCATCACTTATGGCACTTTCTGATGATTTCTGAGGTCTTTTGAGGCCTACTATTTGTCCATAAAGGCACGATTTGGTATATTGATGACTATTTTATTATTATTGTGCTATGGGGATTGACCAAGGGTGGCTAAAATTACCCCTTGGACCCACCATAAGCTTCTTATTATATTTTGTCATCATGATTTGATGGGATTCCCCTCTTCGAGGGCGATTTTGTCCACTTATGTTATATTTTATGAGTGATCCATGTATTTTATTGTTGAGCTCATCTCAACCATTGATTAGACTTTTGTATCTTTTAATCTTAGCGACTCATTCAAAAAGTGGTTAGGATTTTGATGCCTCTCCTTCCTATTTAACGGAGAGAGCTTCTCATTGTAAAAGGACTTCTGGCTCTAGATTATTGGAATAGAAAATTATTATTGCATCTATCTCCAGTGTTGTGGTGAATGTTTTTTGGTGTTCGTTCGTTGGTTCTTCCTTTGCACTGAGTTATTGGAGATCTTGTTTGCCATATCTTTTGTACCACGTTTTTTGCATCTACAGGTGGAGGCCGATTGGCTTTGAGGAGGAAGTATTGGTAGGGGAAGACTCTCCCTACTTCTTCTTTGGATCTCTTCGTTGTTAACAGGGAGTATTACTGTCCTGGGACCTTCTATTCTATGTTATCATTGCATTTTACTTGTATTTCCTCCATACTTGACCTCTCTGATTGAAATCGATTTTCCTTGGATTGATAGGTAGAGGAGGGAGCACTTGTGGGCTAGGGCATCAATTTGGCAAGCAAAATCAACAATTTCTCATTTGATCTCTGCGGGAATCTTCCTCAACATCAAGACATCTCTCTTCATCACTCAGGTATGATCTCAAGGTAATTTCTATCTCCATGATCTATCCACTTGTCTAAAACATTTCAAACCCTAATTAATCAAAACCCCCATTTTTACATTTTTTCAGATCTACTGAGATCTAGTGGGTTGTTGGGTATAATATTGAAAACCCACCTCTATAGTATCCACAGCATCCCGGATCTATAGTTTGGTGAGGATTGGGTCCATTTGACCCTCTTCCCAAGGCACTTAGCTTCTCCAAGCAAAGGCGCACTTCTTGGTTTGGGTGAGTTAACCTAGATCTAGTATGTGGGTAGTTGAGATTCCACTTGATTCGTAATCTACACATCCAATAACCTACCCCCAGATTGTCACTTTTCTGATTTCTACCTTGTGGGCCCTATTCCACATTTTAAGGGATTTACTCCCTTTTTTGGACCACTTGGTATCTTTAAACTCAGATCTAGTAAGATCTAGCCATCGGATTGTCATGAAATTATAGATCCATAGTCTCACTTGCCTAAACTACTTGGATCTAAAGTTTGGATGCCATTGGACTTGTCTTGATTCATTTATCCCACTTTCTAGTCTCCTTGGGTAAAGTCGTACCACCTTGGAGAAGTGAGTTGGTCCACTTCTAGGACATGGGTACATGAGATTTTTGTGGATTTGGAACGGGCATAATTCAGAACCTAGGTCTAGTGTGTCACTTCATCAAATCTTGCCTTGGGGATAGCATTCCTTGTTTTAAGGGATTGTGGTCCACTTAGGTCAAACCTAGATCTAGACCTATTCATCCATCAAGACTTTAATTGCCCACTTGTCTCATGCAATAGGAGTCTCCAACCACAAGTTAACTACACTTTGACTCCATTATCCCAATTCCCAAGGCACTAGTCTCTCTCCAAGTCAATTCGACTTTCCTAGATTATTGGATTAACTTGTGGTTTGACCCTTGTATGGTGAACTAAACCCTTTGATGTCATCATGTATCATGATCAAGCTTGTCACTTGTACTAGTTAGCCCCAATTCAACCCTTAAACTACCCTGCATTAGACACGGTTCCCAAGGCAATGGATTTTCTCACATTGAACTAGTACTTCAATCCTGGATCCCATTTCAAATATTCTAAGTCACTCTCACATCAACAATGAACCAAAGCTATACTCATTGAACCCATCACTTATCTTGTGACTTCATCCTTAGATCTAAGATCGGGTCTCCCCCTTTGTTGTCTGGGCTAGATAACATAAAGTGAAGGTTGCCTCGACTGGCGTGACAACCATATATTGGAGGTCGAGGTGATCGTGGTTGCACCTTTTGAGTTGCCCTTCCCTATTGCCATCCGTGAGTGGATACATCCATAGGGGTAACTACAGTTTGGGTGATAACAGGAACATTCTATAGGGACTACCCCCCTTGGCTTCGATTAGGAGTTGGCCTAAACGGAGGAGTCAAGATCAGGTGACAGCCTTGACTCGAGACTTGCCCCCAAGGGCGCACCGAGCAGTGGCATAGATTTCTGTTGCGTTAACCAGGTGCACGATCCTGCGGCAACAATACCTATATGTTTTTTTATTGTTGCAGTTGTGACCCGATGACCACTTGTCTCTGCAATATCTACATTCTCCCTCCTTCGTGAATAACCCTTGTCAAATCTTGATAATGGCGATCTTTCGAGTTTCTTTTCCACGACTTTTGCCTTACGTATGGTTGTTTCGTGGTCATTGTTTATGCACAACTTAGCAACCCAAGAAGATGGACAAGTTGATCGGCTGCTAACCAACACAACTATGAATTTCCTACCTATCGTGTCATTACCGGTAGGAAATTCATCACTTTAGGCTTCCTAGACCCTACAGTAAACGAGTCTAAACTATCCAAGGGGGAGACCCTAGCCAAGCTTTTGTTTGAGGCTATCCCACTAATTTTGGAAGAGATGCATGTTGATGTTCTCCATGGTTCTAGCATTGGGCAAACATTCTGCAGATCATTCTCTTAGATGGGCTCGTGACCCAGAGAGAATGGCCCTGACGTAGCCCCTGACTGTGTCTTATGGCTCGGATGCTTAGCCTCGTTCAATCATGTGGATTGGACTGTAGGAGGCTAGAGGTCACATTGCGTACTCCATGTGGGAGTGCTCCTTAGCCGGAGTGATCTATTCTTGTAAAGTAAGATGACTTGTCTATGTTACAAGGAGATCTTATCTCCTTGTATATTAGACAAAGTCTAATCTAATGTTGAATTTGACAATTGGCTCTAAGAAGTGTTCGAGACTTCTTAAAGTATGGTCAAATAAACATTAGAGCTCTACTAAAAAGAATGTAACCGCATGTGAGGAGATATCAACAAGGGAGAACTTTTCTATGATGAAGAAATAACCAAGGAGTCAAGACAATCCATTGAAGAAGTCCCAGAGAAAGTGGAAATCAAGGAAGAGTACAACTACCCCAATAAAAAGGGTAAATTGACACTAGAAGACAAAATGACAAGTCGGCATGAAAAATAAATAAAAGATAAATAAAGAATAAATAAAAGTACAAGTTGACCTCAAAAGTGAAAATCAAGTCAACTGAAGAATATAAATAGAAGTGTCCTCACACTTCATTTGACACATTCACACATCACATCTTCTTCTCTCAAGTGGTGGGCATTTCTCAAGGATAACTAGCAAAAGTCACATGAAGTAATATTGGGGTTTTCTCTTATTTTCTTATTCTCTTGGAAGATATCTACCCTCGCTAGGGTTTCTTGTGCAAGAAGGGCACACTCTTGTGCTAGGGCTTAATCTCCATGATTGGTATTGTTCTTGTATTGGATTAATTTCTTTTGAGAAAGTTTGTAGGGTTTTCTCCTATTTGGGTTTCCCGGGATAAATCTTTGTGTCTCTTGTGCATATGGTTATTCTTTCAGTGATCCTTATTCCGCTACAAATGAATGATGTTATAATTGTGGGATGAAATGAATTATGAAATTAAAGTTGAAAGAGATGAAAATTTTATTGTTATGTTAAAAATCTAACATGGTATCAGAGTTGTGCTAAATAGAAGCCATTGCCGGAGATTGGTTCTGCCCTAGTCCAAAAACTAGGGCTTCCAAGTTTGGACACTTCCCACCAAAGTTTGGACTTGAAAGGAGCATTGTGGAACTCACCCTAGGAGGGCGCACCTATCTATGGAAGCAAATCTTAGTTTCGTGAAGTTTCAGTTTTGACCTAATTTCTACTGGAATCGAGAAATTAGAGCTTCTAGTTTCTACCACTTTTGGAGCTCGCCCTAGGAGGGCACATCTATCTGTGGAGCCAGTTTTCACATTTGACAATTTTCAATTTTGACCTAGTTTCTACTGGAACCGAGAAACTAGGGCTTCCAATTTTGAGCATTTCTAGCCACAGATTAAACTGAAAAATAGTGTTTGGGAATTCTCCCTAGGAGGGCACATCTATCTGTGGAGACAAATTTCAGTTTTTCCAAGCTTCAGTTTTGACCTAGCTCCTACTAGGGTTTTAGAATCAAATTTTCAGACTTGGTCAAGATGGTGTCCAGAGTAGAAGAAAGGTTGGATGATGTTGAGATTGCGGATGAACCCCAGTATTCTTTTGTCTATGCTCTTAATGGTACTATTTCAGATAGCAGTGATATCTCATCAGTGGACCATGTTGTTTCTAAGGACATGACAACCCAACATCAGAAGAAAGGAAAAGGAAGAAGAAGAAGTAGAAGAAAGCTTAAGAAGAAGAGAAATACAAGTGAAAAGTCATCCCTAGTTCAAACTCAGAAGAAGAAGGACCTTTCTAATATAAAATGCTTCAGTTGTAACAACTTTGGTCACTATGCTTCCCAATGTTCTCAAGGAAGAAATGGTGAGAAGGAGAAAAATAGGAGATCAACTCCAAAACAAAAGAAGAAGGATCTTTCAAAGATCAAATGTTTCAAGTGTCATACAATTGGTCACTATGTGTATCGGTGTCCTCAAAAGAAAAGGAAAGAAAGGCAACATAATGTTGAAGAGCTTCCACCTCAAAGGAAAAGTAGAAGATACATTTGATGAAGACTACTTCTCCAGAGCTTTAGCATGAAGATATCTTACATAAGGTGTATACTTAGTAAGAATGAATTATTTTCGTGCAGTGATAAGACCTAGTACTTTCAAATACATGTAGGGGCATCCTTGGATGTCTTCTTGTACTATGTATGATTCTCTCCAAAAGAAATGAAGATCCAAGATGAAAACTTCAGCAAATTCCAGAAGTTCAGAACTTGACGAAGAAGAAGATCAAGGTCTTCAAATCAGACGATGATGCAAACTACTCTCCCAGAAACTCTAGTGATTTCTGCAAGGAGGCAAAGATCAAGAGGGAGCCAACAAAACAAACAAAGATAAGTATTTTATACTTTATATGATAAGTTTTATTTGCTCAAATTAAATTGTTATCTTTATTGATGAATAGCATGACTGTTCAAATTAGTATTGGTTAACCCTTATGGATATTTATGTCATGGATAGGACCATTATAAAGATTGCGGAGACGAAGATCCGTGATGCGACTAGTACAATAGTTATGCTTAGATCAAGTGTCCTCACCAAATAGTGGGGACAAGACTCCTGAGGTAGCATTCACAGGAGTGGTTCCTTGGTTGTTCAGCATACACCCATGTGCCAAGGAAGAAGAGGACAAAGACGGTAACCTTCAAGAGATCTAGAAGGTTTCATATGGAGTTTGATAACGAGAAGCAGAAGATTTTGAAGGATGAGTATCCCTCTAAGTACAATAATCATCGTTCTATCACAATGAAACAATAGAGCCAGTAGAAAAATTGGATCTTCCAAGAGATGATGCAGTGATCAAGCAGCAGGCCAACATGAAGCCATGATGGAAGAATATTAGTCCATCGTGGAGAATGATGTGTGATAGAACCGAGACCTGAAGGGAAGTCAATGATGACCTCCAAGTAGATCTATAAGATCTAGCATGCAGTCCAGAATAGCATCAGAGATGGCTCATGAAGGGAAACCAGGTTGCAAACTCAGAGGGAGTCATGAATAGTGTTCAATGTTCTTGAGTGAGCAAGAGGTAGACCCACTTGATGAGAGGTGAAACAAATGGATACACAGGGGCAAACAATCTTCCATGATCCTGAGTTATATGGTGTGGGAAGATTGGCCCAAAACAAGAGTATCCAGATGCAGTGAGTGCAAGATACTCTAATGCAGAGAGAGCAAGATGCTCCCACACAGAGGAAGTAGTTGTAACACAGCTTATTGATAAAGAAGACGTTGTTTGGACTCAAGAAGGCCCCCAAAGCTTGGTATGCCAAGACTGACAGATACTTGATGAGCATGGGTTACACCAAGAGTGATGTGGATTCCAACCTTTACTACAAGGTTGGTGATGGTGACCATTTGATTGATGATCTATTCTTTTATAGAAGCAAAGAAGCTCAATATCGAGTAAGAGGGAGTTAGCCTCTCAGTCCCAGATTATTGGGATTAGAGGTATGGTAAAATCTTCCTTAGACAGAGGGTGTGCACAGTTGAGATATTGCAGAGGTTCGACATGATGGACTGTAAGTCTACGACCACACCTATGATGACAAATCTGAAGAAGATAAGTGATTCTGCTTCAGATTCAGATTTGATGGATCCCATCTCCCACTATAATGACAAATCTGGAGAAGCTAAGTGATTCCGCTTCAGATTCAAATTTGGTGATATACAGACAGTTGATCAGATTCTTGATGAGATATTTGCTTTACAGTAAATACCTTGAGCCAGTTATGGTTGAGGCGAGACTCTTCCATTGGGTTGTGGCAAAGCATGTGTTGAGGTACCTGCGTGGTACATGTTACCACCTAAGTTGTACTTAGTTGGTTTACAAGTTAGCCAACAAAGATTGAACAAGTGTACTTGTTCATATTCAGAAGATCAAAAGTCCTTACAGGCCAACTTGGCCCCTTTTTAATTTTTTGCATGTTCATACCCCACAGGGAATTGTAATAAGTTGACATAGCATGATGACTTTTTGTAAAAGACTTGGATTTCTTGGGACTTAGTTGTCAATGCGTTACTCCGAAGTGTTTTTTCCTTGTTAATTATATGTTCCTTTCCAACAACGTATAATTTTTGAGTTTTTCATTCACACCTCCAAAGCTGGAGTATTCGCATTCGTGGTTAAACCTTAGAGGTTATTAAAGTCTAAGTGTCTATGTATATTACCATGCTAGTCATCAATATTAAGTCATGTGAACTATGCGATGCCACTAGCTAAAACTCTTTGTACCTTAAATGAGTAACGAAGGTACACACCCACTCTGATACCATGTTGAGATTCATAAAAGAGAGAGAAAGAGAGAGAGGATCAAATGGAACCAACAAACAAAACTTTATTTATGCAATAAAGAGAATAAACCAATACTAGGGCAAATAACCCTAGAGAGAGAAAAATAAACCCAAGCACAAGTGTGCTAGAGAGAGAAATAAAACAAGCACAAGAGGGCACAACACTTTGATGGTGCCCTTAGGCATAACATTTTATTAATGATGGAGAAAAAAACACTATATTACAAAAGAGAGAGATGTATATACACAACTCAAGGGGTAGGGTGCTTTCCCAATAAGGTTTATGAGCTTACGTTGACTAGGTCTACCTTAACCAAAATTAAATATAATAAATGATACAATATAGGTTCGATTGTGACTGAAAGTGAAGCTTACACCATTCTCAACAATGAGGACATGGTGAACAAGCTCCATCAATCTGAGGCAAAAGTTGAAAAACTGCAAAACGAGATTCAAGTGCTTTAGGACTTCTCTAAGTCAGATTCCACTGACCTGAAATTTAAGTTAACCAAACTGAAATTAAACTTCAAAAACCAAATAGCAACACTCCCACTAAGGAAGAATGTGGCGAGAGGTGGCGAGCAAGAACACAATTTCCACCAGGAATTTTAGAGCTTTTTGTCTTTTTATATGAAGTCTAATTATTCACCAAATTTCCTCACTTGTTTATCATCTTTACTTAAAATGAAAAGTAGTCATGTTTAGCGTTTGTTGTCAATTTTTGTATTAAAGCTAAGATGTTTCCCAAAGAAGATTTTTATTCAACTCTTCATTTATCGTTTGTTGTTCATATAAAATTCGCCTATGTCAAGTATTAACAATTAATAACAACAACAATAATGACAATAATAATAATGATGACTGCAGTACACCCTCAAATAAGTCAACTGGGTCTAGCCCTGGCAAGTGAGAGGAGAGTTATCCTCCCCACCCAGGTTCAATTCCCGCAAGTGGCATGCTGATGTTAGTGTTTCATACAATTATAGCATAATAATTCAATTGCATAAAATCAAAAGGATCACTAGAAGAAAGACAAATCACAGAAACAAAGAACACAAGAATTTATCCTGGGAAACCCAATCGGGAGAAAACCCAGCAACCTTCGTATAGAGATGAATAATTCCGAGAATAGAGTACAATGATGAGAGAGAAAAGATGGAAGTACTTTCCAAGTAGAAACCCAAAATGTCTTCTCCTAGCTGCAGGTGCGAATCTCTGTTAGGAACCCATGTCTTTACTTTGTTAGTATATTGTTGTTGGATGCATATGCTTTCTAAGACATCCCATAGTATTTGTTGATCCATAGTTTGTGTTATTGTTGTTGGGCGCATATGCTTTGTAAGTCGCCCGTAGTATTTGTTGGCCCATAGTTTGTATTGGCCCATGGTTTTGACCCATAGTATTGGCACCTAGACTTCGTATATAAGTGTGTGTTGAGGCCAATGAAGGCACCGTGAAGTTATTTGTATTGAGCTTGCTCAAAGGAGGTTGCCCCCTCGAAGTGGCCTGTGATCAATAAAGTGATTCTGAGTTCTGTTATTACTGTTATCGTGTGTATTTTCATTAATTAATTGTTGCAGGTTCCTCACAATCTCTCTCCAAGTGATGCGAACTTGTGTTGAGTGAATGAGTGAATAATGAGGTGAACTTTCCCTCTATCTATACAAGTGCCAAACTAGCTTTTTCCTCAACAGGGCCGACTTGTCTAACTTGACTGGGCCGACCTAACTTGGGGGAATATAAAAATGCATTTAATAATTAATTTATTTACTTGATTTTCTCCCCAAGGTTTACATTATTCTTTCTAGGGTTTACATGATTAATTACATCAAGTTCAACTCCCTTAGGAGGTACAATCAATTATAATAAAATACAATAAGAATAACTTCTGAAGTTGCACAAATTCCAACACTCCCTATCAACAAGGAAGGTATTCTTGGGTCATCCGCAGCATCACGATCATCTAGGTTTCATCTGTACATCTATACTATCTCAATCATCTCTATACATACTGAAGGTTGTCAACACAGTCTCAGCCCTTCGAGAAGTGTCATCATGCATCAACTCCACCAGTCCTTCTGTGAGTTCAAAAGTAGTCTCTCCATCCTACCTGGATGTCCGAGAGATAGGCTTTACCATCTGCTACATGTTTGTCTCATCTGTCGATGGGATCCTCCCATACCTGGCTAAGAACCTGGACGAGCAGTGGTGCACGACCATCTACTACCTGTCCGTCTCATCTGTCGATGGGATTACTCCCATACTTGGCTGAGAACCTGGACGAGCAAAGGCACCTATGTGTAACCCGACCATCTAATACCTGCCGTCTCATCTACCTATAGGATTTCTCCCATACCTGGCTGAGAACCTGGACAAGTAGAGGCACCTAGGTGGAAGCAAGGTAAACATCTATATGTCATCTCTCCCTCTCAAGGAGGGACACGTTCTCTTCCACTCCAAGTCTTCCACGAAAGTATTCAAACTTTATCCTGGGAAGAGGCTTGGTGAGAACATCTACAGTTTGGTCATCTGTCGGAACATACAGTAACTCGACCGCACCTTTCTGCACCATCACAAATGAAGTGATACCGAATCTCTATATGCTTCGACCTGTCGTGGAATACAGGATTCACTGACATCTGCACACAACTCTGGTTATCACAGTGAATCACGGTTGGCTCTAGAATCTAGCCAAACAATCCTGCAAGGAGTTTCCGAAGCTATACTGCTTCTCGAGTTGCTGTACTAGTATCCATATACTCGGCCTCTACAATATTGAGTGCTACTGAGTTCTGCTTCCTGTTGCACCAGTAAATCACTGCAGAATCCAAACTAAAGCAACATCCGAAAGTACTTGTTATCACCAAACCTGTAGTTGCCCTAAATGATAGATCCAATACAGGATGGTAGAGGGGATAGGAAACCAAAGAGGTGAACCACGAGAGCCTCAATTCCCAAAAGGATTGGTTGTCACACCAATCAAGGCACCCTTCACTTTACACTATCAAAGCCAAAGATAGTATAGGGGGAGACCCTGATCTATTCCCAACAGGAGAGATCAAAGCCAATCACCAAATCAAGCTATCAAAATAGGGTACGTAAGGTGACAGGTATGGAACCCTAGATTTAAGGAAATGTGGTCACTGTGGAGGCTTAAGAAATATAATATTTGGATTATGGTGTTTAGGCACAGTGACACTATGATTAAAAGTGATTCCAAGATTCAGGTGCTAGTATAAATGATCAAATTCAACTGCCTTGGGAAATGTGACTCTTAAAACAGGGAAAGTGTCCCAAAGAGTGGATCTGAGAATTAGGGCTTTCTAGCACAGCTTGACAGAAGGATATGACAGTGTTAAACCAGACAAGCTTTCAAACCGAGAACAAATGATAGAAAAACCAGCTACTTAGGGAATGCGTGAGGGTTAGGAGATCAGTGCCTTGGGAATTGGGCCCAGTGGAGTCCTACAACCATGATGTCTAGGAGAACCCACCTAGGGTTTGGCCAAAGCAAGAATACCCAGAAATGGTTTGCCAATAAACCATGTCGTTTGAGCCAGGGAATTTTTCGATTAATTTTAACGAGGGTTTTGAAATTAAATGAAGATGCCCAATGGATTGGAACCCAAAAATAAGTGAAATACAAGTAGATCTTACCCGGATAATCTTGCGGATACCTTGATGATGATGATCTATGCCTTCCCGATCAATTTGAGGTGTTTTGAGTGAGTGTCCAATAAGAATCGATCTGCCCAAGGAAGCCAATGCGCCCTCCCTTCCTGCACAATGAACTACCTAAGTTAGATTCGAAGCATCAAGAAAAAATTACTAATGCAACAAGAGACATATCAAGACGAAATCATAGATCACAATGAAGCTAATGAAAACCCCCTAATATAAGTGAATCCAAGTGAAGCAAGTTGAGGATGCCCAGCAAAAATGCCCAAGTGAAGTCGCCCTCCTGTAGACAAAACACTGTTTTCCAAAAATATATGGATCCACCACAAAATCTCAAATGCTAGGTGACAATAGACTTTCCAATCAACATCTAAGAATATCACAACAAAGAAAGATTTGGATGTGTCTGCAAATAATTCTTCTATTACCAAATTCCAATAGCCAAAGGTCCCTTTACAATGAGAGGCTCTCTCCTTTAAATAGGAATAGGAGAGACCAAAACCCTAACCACCTTTTAAATGGATGGCTAAGATTAAGAGATACATAAGTTATGATCTACAGTTGAGATGAGCTCAACAAATAAAGCACATGGATCAACTCAAAAATATAACAATGTCATGGACAAAATCGCCCTAGGGGGATGTCCCACTCCAAGTGACTAGGAGAACATAACATAACGCTCATGGTGGGTCTAGGGGGTGACATATAATCCCCCTAGTGTGTCCCCATGGCACAATAATCATCAAATATATCATCTAAGTGCAAAATCATGCCCAACAAGGAAAATCATGAGCCTCCAAAGGCTCCATGAAACCACAAAATGTGTCGGAGAAAGATGTGTGGGCCCCACTGACTGCTGCAACTGCTCTGGAGAGTGTGGGAGACATCATACACATCATCAAAACCATTCCTATGCCATTTCCTTGCCTAAGTAGCCCAAATCGATTTCCTTTGTAGCCAATTTTACCATTTTTTATGCCTCTATAAACCACCTGAAAAGTACAAAAATGCCTGTAACTCCCTGCCTGGTCACCCGGGGCCAACTCTGACTGCACCAACATGTCTAGGAATATAGCAATGTAGTAAAAACAAGTGGCTACACTCCTTACTCCCTCTGTAGTGCCTTAGGTGAACCAATCAAATCATGACACTGCTCTGACAGGCCATTTTTAATGGCAAATCTGCACTGAAGTGATAAACTGAGAGAAATCCCAACTGAAACTGCCCAGACCTGAAAACAAACTGTCCCAATGGACTCAGAGAGCCTGTTATCACATATATAGTAGCCGGGCTACCATACATTATTTTTCTCATTCCAGTACACTATTCAGCCAGTTCCCTTGCATTTGAGATGCTGAGATGAGCATCTATATTGGATCACTATCAGATTGTGGACAGCGGTTATACTCCCCATGCCATGACTGAGTTTCAGGACACTCAGAGAGATGCCCGATATAGCCATTATACCATTGGTACAGAGCAGTCAGCAGTGCCCAGAGTTACAGCAGCAGTTCCAGAGGACAGATGATGGTACAGGTTGATGTGCATTCAGGTATATGACTCAGCAGGTATATTATTGTGTTATGGTTAGATTGCTTTTATACTTATTCTTATAGCATGTCTTAGCACTTAGTGTCATGATCTGGCGATCATATAGATACATGGACCTGGTTGACCTATTATTTATATCATATTGTCCCTACTCAGACTTAGAAGTTCACTATTCATACTCATTGGTACATACCCTCCTTAGGGAGAATAGAGGTGATCATTACACCATACTCTGGCTTGCTAGTGTTGGCTCCATCATTTCATTGTCTTCATCCATCCGTGGCCTACCTTTTAGATTATTACCCTGATTTGCTACTTGACTAGTGACATGGAGGACCTTTCCCCACTGTAGCCTCTGTATTGGATGAGTTTCCCTGTTTATTGTGTCTCGGCTCTGAGTTGGTGACAAAACTTACCTATGGTGAGTTGGAGTTCCTTGAGAATTCCCCCTAGTCACTAAAGTTGTGTTGGCTACACCTGAAACTTTTGGTGCTGCCATCAATACAAAATCTGGAAAAATGAAATGCTATATCTTGTATGTGAAAGAAATGCCAATTGAAAATGGCCATGAAAAATAAAATGTTATATCTTTTGGAAAAATAAATACCTAGGTAAACAAGTTGTCCATGACACACCTAGAAGTGCTCAGGTAAACAAGTGCCTTAAAAACACACCTGCAACAGAAAGCCTAAAAATAAATGTAAATCTATGCAATGTGTTTGTAAACACACATAGATCAAGGCTATGGAAACCTCAGGCCCAAAAAGCAATGGAACTTAAATGTTATATCTAAACAATTGCTGGCCTTGTTTGTATTATGGATTGTGCGCATCTGTGAAGGTGAATAAACCCTCTTTAAACAACTCATCCATTTGTGAGACACCGCCATTCCCTGTGTTATTGCTCATTCAGTATATACTATGGTGTGTATGCCCTTTCCCTTGCCAAAGTGTCACAAAGTCAAGTCAGTCAAGTCATCCCTTAGCCTAGCCAGTTATTTTAGCCTTCACCCTTCACTAGCAAATTGATCACAACTATGAAGTGAGTATGGTCCTGAAAGTCTAGTCTGAGTAATAATAATAATTAACGACACTATATATTTGGATTTAGATCGCCAGTCATGATTACTCTGTGTTATATTGGCTATTTGAATAAATTGTAAAGCATGTGTTAGCCTTGACACCTTGCAGCAGCTATGGATGATAGTCTGAGTTGTATTTGGTCTTGGTTAGACCTAGTTTGACCATGGAGGACCATGGGACATGAGATGTTGGACCTTATGATGATATGGATAGATGATATATGGTCTATGTACACATACAGGATGATTCTATGCAGCAGCTACAGGGTTATGATGATGATTCTTGGGATACAGCAGTGTTTGGTCATTTACAGATCATTATTATGGGCCTTGTTCCGGTACATTGGATATTTATTTTGATCATGCAGAGATTCATATGGTGTATGAGTACACATCTTGGATGGATTTGGACCTTCTGAGTCCAATGGGACAGTTTGTTTTCAGTTCCGGGCACTTACAGTGATGATTTAGCCTCAGTAGGCTGTCCTAGTGCAGTTTTGGTCTGTTGGAGGCCCTGTCGGAGCAGAGATGACTTTTATCCGGTTGACCTAGGGCGCTGATGATGGAGGGGGTGGTCCAGCCACTTGTTTTTACCATATTACCCCCCTCCCGGACACATTGGTGCCCTCACCTTGACAGCGCCATCACTCCAGGAGGCTGTTTGGGCAGTTTCACGCTTCCCGAGGCATTTCAGGATTGGTAGAAATGGCTATTGAGGAAATCGATTTGGGCTACTGAGGCAAAGTTATGGCATGGGATGATCAGTGATGATAGATCGGGACCTTCCGCACCTCCTCCTGCAGTTTCAGCTTCATCGGGGCCCGCATCCATCACTTATGGCACCTTCTGTAGATTTTTGAGGTCTTTTGAGGACCACGACTTCACCTTGGAGGCACGATTTGGTATATTCATGATTATTTATTGGTTATTGTGCCATGGGGATTGACCAAGGAGGGATAAAATTACCCCTTGGACCCACCATGAGCCTCTTATGATATTTTGTCATCATGATTTGGTGGGATTCCCCTCTCCTAGGGCGACTTTGTCCACTTATGTTATATTTTATGTGTGATCCATGTATTATGTTGTTGAGCTCATCTCAACCATTGATTAGACATTTGTATCTTTTAATCCTAGCCACTCATTCAAAAAAGTGGTTAGGGTTTTGGTGACTCTCCTTCCTATTTAAAGGAGAGAGCTTCTCATTGTAAAGGGACTTTTGGCTCTGGATTATTGGAATAGAAAATTATTATTGCATCTATCTCCAATGTTGTGGTGAATGTTTTTGGTGTTCGTTCGTTGGTTCTTCCTTTGCACTGAGTTATTGGAGATCTTGTTTGCCATATCTTTTGTACCACAATTTTTGCATCTACAGGTGGAGGCCGATTTGCTTGGAGGAGGAGGTATTGGTAGGGGAAGACTCTCCCTACTTCTTCTTTGGAGCTCTTCGTTGGTAACAGGGAGTATTACTGTCCCAGGACCTTCTATTTCATGTTACTATTTGCATTTCTCTTGTATTTCTTCCATACTTGATCTTACTGATTGAATTTTATTCCTTGGTTTGACAGGTAGAGGAAGGCGCACTTGTGGACTAGGGCATCAAATTGGCAAGCAAATCAACAATCTCTCATTTGATCTCTGCGGGAATCTTCCTCAACATCAAGGCATCTCAACCACATCATTCAGGTATGATCTCAAGGTAAGTTCTATCTCCATAGTCTATCCAATTGTCAAAAACATTTAAAACCCTAATTAATTAAAACCCCAATTTTGCATTTTCTCAGATCTACTTAGATCTATTGGGTTGTTGGGCGTAATATTAAGAACCCACCTCTATAGCATCCACGGCATCCCGGATCTATAGTTTGGTGAGGATTGGCTTCCATTTGACCCCCTTCCCAGGCCAACTTAGCCTCTCCCAAGCAAGGCGCACTTCCTAGTTTGAGCAGGTTGACCTAGATCTAAGCGATGGGTGTTTGAGATTCCACTTGATTTGACATCTACACATCAAATAACATACACCCAGGTTGTTACTTTTCTGAAATTCACCTTGTGGGCCCCATTCCACATTTTAAGGGATTTAACCCCCATTTTGGACCACTTGGAACACTTAAACTCAGATCTACAAAGATCTAACCGGTGGATTGCCACGAAATTATAGATCCATACTCCCACTTGACTGATCTACCCGGATCTAAAGTTTGGATGCCATCCGACATGATTTGACCCACCTAAACCCAAATTGAAGCCTCCTTAGGTAAAGTCGCACCACCTTGGAGAAGTGAGTTCACTCACTTCGAGGAACTGGGTACTTGAGATTCTTGCAGATCCGGAACCAGAATAATTCAAAACCTAGGTCTAGACTGTCACTTGGTCAAATCCTGCCTTGGGGACTGCATTCCTTGTTTTAAGGGATTGTGGTCCACTTGGGTCAAACCTAGATCTAGACACATTTAACCATCAAGACCTATACTGTCCACTTATCTCATGTTGTAGGAGTCCTAACCATAAGTCAACCCCACTTTGACTCCACTTCCCAATTCCCAAGGCACTGGTTTATCTCCAGGACAACCCAACTATCCTAGATTGTTGGATTGACTTGAGGTTTGACTTTTGCATGGTGAACTATACCCCTAAAGCTATCATGAATCATGGTCAAGCTTGTCTTATGTACTAGTTAGCCCCAATACATCCCTTAAAATTATCCTGCATTGGACACAGTTCCCAAGGCAGTGGATCTTTGACATTGACCTAGTACACTCATCCTAGATCTCACTTCAAACATTGTAAGTCACTTTCACATCAACTATGAACCAAAGCTATACCTATTGAACCCCGCACTTGGCTTGTGACTTCACCCTTAGGTCTAGGATAAACCATACACCTAACTTCACTTAGCAATACCCTGATTTGGTGTCTTGGTTTTGATCTCTCCTATCGGGAGCAGATCGGGTCTCCCCCTTTGTTGCCTGGGCTAGACAACATAAAGCGAAGGTTGCCTCAACTGGCGTGACAACCATACATATTGGAGGTCGAGGTGATCGTGGTTGCACCTTTCAAGTTGCCCTTCCCTATTGCCATCCATGACTGGATCCATCCATAGGGGTAACTATAGTTTAGGTGATAACATTTTGGCGCCGTTGCCGGGGACGCAATAGGCTTACCTTGGTCCGACATATTATTTTTGTTAAAGCTCTCCTCCCCTTTCTCTTTGCCTAACATTTTGGCGCCGTTGCCGGGGAGGCAATAGCTTGCCCTAGTCCTTCCTGCATATACAACGACACATATCTTGGTAGAAGAGTTAAATCTACCTGGCGACTCCCAATCGTGACTCCGCTGAGGAGCGAGCTCATTTACATCCTTACAACACAAGAAGTAAAGTAAACTTAGATCAAGTTGAAGGAACCCCAATCACATATCGTAAAAGAGATCCTAAAGCACAACCATCGAACTTCCTTTGGAAATTGGTTAACGATTCTCCAAACAGAACTTCAGGATCCCCTTTGATCAAGTCGGTTCCTCCCTCATCTCCTAGTTCAAACTTAAACACAAACTTACCAAATCCAATGGCCGGAACAAACCCGGGAAACCAGAATGTTCCTCCACCACAAGCTCCTAGGATTTTTGGAAGAAAGGCAAAACCATCTCCTTTAGACTTTTCCCAAATCCAGGGTGCACCCCATGACATGCCTGAAAAGTATTTTGAAAAGGTTCCCAGATTTGATGGAGTATCTGCTATATCAATTGAAGACCACATTGATAAAGTATGGGAACACATGGAAGCATATGGAGCATCTGAGGAAGATGTGTTCATGAGGGGTCTCCTGGCATCCTTGGAAGGAGATGTTAGGAAGTGGTTTGACAGGTTGCCTGCCTCATCTATTGATGGGTATGATAACTTTGTCAACAAGCTAAATAGTGAGTGGTCCCGAAAGTTAGATGGGAAATTTCTCTTACACCAACTTTTTGACATCAAGAAAAGAGAAAATGAAACAGTTCATGAGTTTAACATAAGATTTGACAAGACTGTAGCTGTTATCCCTGAAGAAATTAGACCAAAAGATCAAGCAGTTGTCATTCACTACTTGAATGCTTTTGAAGGATGGGTTGGTTATCAGCTAAAGGACAAAAACCCCAATGACTTAAAGACCGCTCAATCAAATGCCAAAATGGCTGAACAAAATGTAGCATCCATGGGGAAACAAAACTTTTTCGATCAATTTACCCCATCCACTTCCAGATCTGACCCTAGACTCCGAAAAACAAAGGAACCTGTGAGTGTGCCAAAGGAATCCAAGGACACTTTAGAAGTCATGCAAGAAATGATGAAACAATTAACTGTCCTAACTAAGAATGTGGCAAGTTTGAATGACCCTGAGAGACATAGGAATCCTTATGGCCCTAAACCTTACTGGAATAATAATAGAAGGCCTGATGGGGATAGGGATAGACGACGACCTGAGTACCCAGAAAACTCTGAAAAGAAAGAAGTCAATTGGTGTGATGAAGAAGAAGAAATACCCTCTGACACCATTGACCATGATGACCAACCAGAAAACATCAACTTTATAAATGACTTATCTTATGATGAAGACTTTGGAAGAATCCTTTTAGAAGAAGAGCCATGGGAGCAAGAAGATGATATTGTTGAAGAACCTAGCTCCACATGTTGTGCCTTAGAACTCCCAAAACCTAAAGAGCAACCAAAGTATCAAATCTACAAACGAGGAAGTACTTCCCAGCCTTCTTTCCTTGATAAACATAAAAAGATTGATGAAGATAAAAAGGAAGAAGAAGATCTTGCCATAGATGATTATGATCTTAAGATTGATATGAAGAAAGAGCTAAGCAAGATAATGTGTAACATCCCTGTCACTGAGTTAATGAAGGTGCCCTCTGTTAGATGCCAAGTAGAGGAATTTTTCAATGATATTGGCCAAGAGAAAACTCCTGAACCGGTCCTAGAGTCATGTCATATCCAAAAGCTTAGTGGAACACAACCTAGTGAAACAGAGAAGGATCCACCAATAAACATCCATTCAGCCATTTATGAAAGAAAAAGCGGTGGTCACTCCCCCTTTTACCTTACCTTGCACATTCAAAACATGCTCCTTCATAATTGTATGTTGGATTCTGGAGCAGCGATGAATGTTATGCCTTTACAAGTTATGAAAGAAATGGGACTTGAAGTGACTAGGCCTTATGGAAATGTTTGTGGTATAGATTCCCGACGAGTACCGTCTTATGGTTTGATTAAAAACCTTAGGGCTGATCTTTTCGCATGTTCAGACATTTCTACTATGATGGATGTAGTTGTCATTGACTTACCCCCAGCATATGGAATGCTTTTATCTAGAAAATGGGCAGCTGGTCTAGGTGGATACCTTATGATGGATTTATCATTTATTTGTGTTCCCAACCCTGATGGAGCTTTGATTCGGGTTAACAGAGAGCCTTGTTATAATGAGCATGTTGAATCTTTTGATGAAGGGTTGAAAAACACATATGGGGATGAATTGTTAAATAATGCCAAAACTAACCTTGTTGAAGATGAGGATGAATTATATGAAGTTGATCAAAGTATGTGTATGGTCATGGAAGATTCTGATTCTTTCTGGGAAGACAAGCAAATGATTGAAATAACAAGAACAGTTGGAAATGAACTTGTTGAGGAAATAGATGAATTGAGAGGATATGAAAATCAACCTCAAGGTCATGAAGAAAACAATGAAATCATTCAAGAACCTTTTATTGAAAATCAAGCACTTGAGGAAACTGATGACGAAATAAGAAATATAGGAAGAAATGAAAGTTTGCCTAATGATCAAAGCTTGGAACAAACTCCCCCAATAGAAAACCTTCATGAGCAAACACACAATGAGGAGAACATTGAAAACCCAATACATGAAGATGAGTTTGATGATATTAGGAGGGGAGAGAGAATTCCTTTCACTGTTAGGGAGTGGTTTGCCTTGACCGATCACAATAGAGAGAGAGAAAGCCAAGGGCTTGCACCTATTTACCCATGGGAAAACAATCTTGCAACATCTACTAGGGTTGAAACAAATGAAGAGCCTGAAGCCACTTATTATTCCGATACAGAAGATTCTTTATCTCATTTATCTCTAGAAGACGGTAGCCTTATTCAAGTCCATGATAACTCTCCAGGTTGGGAAGAGGATGCCCTAATAAATGATGCACCTGAAGGAGACTATAATCTAAATAACCTTGCTATTTTTCAAACTCCTTCAGAGCCTCAAAGCCATGCTTTATCTATGTATCCGCATATTCCTAGTTTCCTCCTACCATCTGAGTCTTCTAGTCATCATACTCATGATCTTTCTCACATTCCTACTTCCACTACTTATCATCCTGAGTCAGTTTCTCCCAGATTGGAAAACATGGTTGTTCCGGTTCCTTCAGGGGAAGGTTCTAGTCATAATACTGTCATATCCAGAGAGCCACCTCCATGAAAGAACATAGAGACTTCTTGACTGTAGGTGAAATTGTTAAAAGAGTTGTGTCTCCCCATGGGGAAGAGCCAGATGAGGTAATCCAAGAAACAAGAAGGGAAGTTAGGGAACTCCTTATTGGCACAATTGCTATTTCCTTAGATGGTGGTCCACCCAGAACCTATGCAGTTTCTTCTAGGAGAAACTCTAGGATTGTCACACCTCAACCGCAAAACCCTGCCGAAATCCACCCCATGCCTATTCGTAACATTGGAGTTATCCCTGAGTCAGTCAATAGAAATAGTTTTCTTACAGGAAGTCAAGTCATTATCCCCTACCATTTACTGCATATAAGATCGGGACAAGCTAATGACTTATGGGTTAGACCTTTCACAGTAGAGCGATGCATTGATGGCATGTGCTTTCTGACCACTGGGAATGGACGACGTATTTTATATCCTGTCCATCAGAGGGACTTGAGGGATCACATCCCTGATCCCACATAGTTGGGATCTCTCCACTTGCCTTGCCTGGTAGATTAGGGTAGGTAGGAAAAAAAATAAGCCTACTTGGGCAGTAGTTAGTCTTTTCAGCCATTGAGTCTGGCACCTTTTTAGTCTCTAAGCTCCTTTGTAAGCTCCTAGTTTAACTGAGTACCTGTCACTTTTTCTTTTCCTGCACAATAAATTTCAAATTTTGCAAATTATGTTAGTAGTTTTTGCATTTATATTTTATGCGTTTATATTTCTGACATAGAACAGATTTTATTTCAGTTGATTTTATTATTTTTCCCACACATGCGGCATGAGGTATTTTCTTTAGATGTTTGTGAATGCAGAAAATAGGTTGCAAGAATAAAGCTGGAAATAAAATGGTAGAGTGTTGGATCGTGGGTTCGAGTAGCAGAGTTCGAGGACCAGAGATTCTGAGGTTCTCAAGCGCTCACTTCAGCCGAGCACTTGTCCCAGCCGGAGCCAGATGTTATCACATATATAGTAGCCGGGCTACCATACATTATTTTTTTCATTCCAGTACACTATTCAGCCAGTTCCCTTGCATTTGAGATGCTGAGATGAGCATCTATATTGGATCACTATCAGATTATGGACAGCGCTTATACTCCCCATGCCATGACTGAGTTTCAGGACACTCAGAGAGATGCCCGATATAGCCATTATACCATTGGTACAGAGCAGTCAGCAGTGCCCAGAGTTACAGCAGCAGTTCCAGAGGACAGATGATGGTACAGGTTGATGTGCATTCAGGTATATGACTCAGCAGATATATTATTGTGTTATGGTTAGATTGCTTTTATACTTATTCTTATAGCATGTCTTAGCACTTAGTGTCATGATCTGGCGATCATATAGATACATGGACCTGGTTGACCTATTATTTATATCATATTGTCCCTACTCAGACTTAGAAGTTCACTATTCATACTCATTGGTACATACCCTCCTTAGGGAGAATAGAGGTGATCATTACACCATACTCTGGCTTGCTAGTGTTGGCTCCATCATTTCATTGTCTTCATCCATCCGTGGCCTACCTTTTAGATTATTACCCTGATTTGCTACTTGACTAGTGACATGGAGGACCTTTCCCCACTGTAGCCTCTGTATTGGATGAGTTTCCCTGTTTATTGTGTCTCGGCTCTGAGTTGGTGACAAAACTTACCTATGGTGAGTTGGAGTTCCTTGAGAATTCCCCCTAGTCACTAAAGTTGTGTTGGCTAAACCTGAAACTTTTGGTGCTGCCATCAATACAAAATCTGGAAAAATGAAATGCTATATCTTGTATGTGAAAGAAATGCCAATTGAAAATGACCATGAAAAATAAAATGTTATATCTTTTGGAAAAATAAATACCTAGGTAAACAAGTTGTCCATGACACACCTAGAAGTGCTCAGGTAAACAAGTGCCTTAAAAACACACCTGCAGCAGAAAGCCTAAAAATAAATGTAAATCTATGCAATGTGTTTGTAAACACACATAGATCAAGGCTATGGAAACCTCAGGCCCAAAAAGCAATGGAACTTAAATGTTATATCTAAACAATTGCTGGCCTTGTTTGTATTATGGATTGTGCGCATCTGTGAAGGTGAATAAACCCTCTTTAAACAACTCATCCATTTGTGAGACACCGCCATTCCCTGTGTTATTGCTCATTCAGTATATACTATGGTGTGTATGCCCTTTCCCTTGCCAAAGTGTCACAAAGTCAAGTCAGTCAAGTCATCCCTTAGCCTAGCCAGTTATTTCAGCCTTCACCCTTCACTAGCAAATTGATCACAACTATGAAGTGAGTATGGTCCTGAAAGTCTAGTCTGAGTAATAATAATAATTAACGACACTATATATTTGGATTTAGATCGCCAGTCATGATTACTCTGTGTTATATTGGCTATTTGAATAAATTGTAAAGCATGTGTTAACCTTGACACCTTGCAGCAGCTATGGATGATAGTCTGAGTTGTATTTGGTCTTGGTTAGACCTAGTTTGACCATGGAGGACCATGGGACATGAGATGTTGGACCTTATGATGATATGGATAGATGATATATGGTCTATGTACACATACAGGATGATTCTATGCAGCAGCTACAGGGTTATGATGATGATTCTTGGGATACAGCAGTGTTTGGTCATTTACAGATCATTATTATGGGCCTTGTTCCGGTACATTGGATATTTATTTTGATCATGCAGAGATTCATATGGTGTATGAGTACACATCTTGGATGGATTTGGACCTTCTGAGTCCAATGGGACAGTTTGTTTTCAGTTCCGGGCACTTACAGTGATGATTTAGCCTCAGTAGGCTATCCTAGTGCAGTTTTGGTCTGTTGGAGGCCCTGTCGGAGCAGAGATGACTTTTATCCGGTTGACCTAGGGCGCTGATGATGGAGGGGGTGGTCCAGCCACTTGTTTTTACCATATTACCCCCCTCCCGGACACATTGGTGCCCTCACCTTGACAGCGCCATCACTCCAGGAGGCTGTTTGGGCAGTTTCACGCTTCCCGAGGCATTTCAGGATTGGTAGAAATGGCTATTGAGGAAATCGATTTGGGCTACTGAGGCAAAGTTATGGCATGGGATGATCAGTGATGATAGATTGGGACCTTCCGCACCTCCTCCTGCAGTTTCAGCTTCATCGGGGCCCGCATCCATCACTTATGGCACCTTCTGTAGATTTTTGAGGTCTTTTGAGGACCACGACTTCACCTTGGAGGCACGATTTGGTATATTCATGATTATTTATTGGTTATTGTGCCATGGGGATTGACCAAGGAGGGATAAAATTACCCCTTGGACCCACCATGAGCCTCTTATGATATTTTGTCATCATGATTTGGTGGGATTCCCCTCTCCTAGGGCGACTTTGTCCACTTATGTTATATTTTATGTGTGATCCATGTATTATGTTGTTGAGCTCATCTCAACCATTGATTAGACATTTGTATCTTTTAATCCTAGCCACTCATTCAAAAAAGTGGTTAGGGTTTTGGTGCCTCTCCTTCCTATTTAAAGGAGAGAGCTTCTCATTGTAAAGGGACTTTTGGCTCTGGATTATTGGAATAGAAAATTATTATTGCATCTATCTCCAATGTTGTGGTGAATGTTTTTGGTGTTCGTTCGTTGGTTCTTCCTTTGCACTGAGTTATTGGAGATCTTGTTTGCCATATCTTTTGTACCACAATTTTTGCATCTACAGGTGGAGGCCGATTTGCTTGGAGGAGGAGGTATTGGTAGGGGAAGACTCTCCCTACTTCTTCTTTGGAGCTCTTCGTTGGTAACAGGGAGTATTACTGTCCCAGGACCTTCTATTTCATGTTACTATTTGCATTTCTCTTGTATTTCTTCCATACTTGATCTTATTGATTGAATTTTATTCCTTGGTTTGACAGGTAGAGGAAGGCGCACTTGTGGACTAGGGCATCAAATTGGCAAGCAAATCAACAATCTCTCATTTGATCTCTGCGGGAATCTTCCTCAACATCAAGGCATCTCAACCACATCATTCAGGTATGATCTCAAGGTAAGTTCTATCTCCATAGTCTATCCAATTGTCAAAAACATTTAAAACCCTAATTAATTAAAACCCCAATTTTGCATTTTCTCAGATCTACTTAGATCTATTGGGTTGTTGGGCGTAATATTAAGAACCCACCTCTATAGCATCCACGGCATCCCGGATCTATAGTTTGGTGAGGATTGGCTTCCATTTGACCCCCTTCCCAGGCCAACTTAGCCTCTCCCAAGCAAGGCGCACTTCCTAGTTTGAGCAGGTTGACCTAGATCTAAGCGATGGGTGTTTGAGATTCCACTTGATTTGACATCTACACATCAAATAACATACACCCAGGTTGTTACTTTTATGAAATTCACCTTGTGGGCCCCATTCCACATTTTAAGGGATTTAACCCCCATTTTGGACCACTTGGAACACTTAAACTCAGATCTACAAAGATCTAACCGGTGGATTGCCACGAAATTATAGATCCATACTCCCACTTGACTGATCTACCCGGATCTAAAGTTTGGATGCCATCCGACATGATTTGACCCACCTAAACCCAAATTGAAGCCTCCTTAGGTAAAGTCGCACCACCTTGGAGAAGTGAGTTCACTCACTTCGAGGAACTGGGTACTTGAGATTCTTGCAGATCCGGAACCAGAATAATTCAAAACCTAGGTCTAGACTGTCACTTGGTCAAATCCTGCCTTGGGGACTGCATTCCTTGTTTTAAGGGATTGTGGTCCACTTGGGTCAAACCTAGATCTAGACACATTTAACCATCAAGACCTATACTGTCCACTTATCTCATGTTGTAGGAGTCCTAACCATAAGTCAACCCCACTTTGACTCCACTTCCCAATTCCCAAGGCACTGGTTTATCTCCAGGACAACCCAACTATCCTAGATTGTTGGATTGACTTGAGGTTTGACTTTTGCATGGTGAACTATACCCCTAAAGCTATCATGAATCATGGTCAAGCTTGTCTTATGTACTAGTTAGCCCCAATACATCCCTTAAAATTATCCTGCATTGGACACAGTTCCCAAGGCAGTGGATCTTTGACATTGACCTAGTACACTCATCCTAGATCTCACTTCAAACATTGTAAGTCACTTTCACATCAACTATGAACCAAAGCTATACCTATTGAACCCCGCACTTGGCTTGTGACTTCACCCTTAGGTCTAGGATAAACCATACACCTAACTTCACTTAGCAATACCCTGATTTGGTGTCTTGGTTTTGATCTCTCCTATCGGGAGCAGATCGGGTCTCCCCCTTTGTTGCCTGGGCTAGACAACATAAAGCGAAGGTTGCCTCGACTGGCGTGACAACCATACATATTGGAGGTCGAGGTGATCGTGGTTGCACCTTTCAAGTTGCCCTTCCCTATTGCCATCCATGACTGGATCCATCCATAGGGGTAACTATAGTTTAGGTGATAACAGAGCCCAAATACACTAAAGGTGCATACGCATACACCATATGGATGACTACATACTCATATAAAATCAACACCATGCTCGGGCAATATAAAAATAATAATAATCTGCAAATGATCAAAATCATTAAAAGTACTGCAGATCACTATCTGAACCTGTGACTGCTACATGGAACCATCTGGTGACCAAATAAGGATCACATATCATCAATAGCTATCATCCAAGGTCTAACCCATCTCATGTCCTGTGGTTGACTTTGGTCAAACTGGGTTTGACCAAGTCAAACTGACCCATAAATGATCCAAACCATAAACATCAAGGTGCTACAAGTGCATTTGGTTAAAGCATGCTTCATTAATCATTCCAATAGCAATATAACCATAAAGTAATCATTTCACTGGCGATCTAAAACAAGATATTCAAGGTTTTCAATAATAATAATAACTCAGACTAGAACCTCAAGACTATACTCACTTCATGGTTGTGATCAATTTGCTAGTGATGGGTGAGGGTGGATAAATGCAAGGCTAGGCTAAGGGATGACTGTATTGACTCAACACTGTGACACTTTGGAAGTGGGAAAGGGGATACACACTAAAGCATATGCTGGGCAAGAAAGAACACAGGGTATGGCAGTGTCTCACAAATGGATAAGTTGTTTCAGAAGTGCTTATTCAACCTTGACAGATGTCTACAACTCACATCCAAGCTGATACAGCTCCATGAGGATCTTTTCTAGAGACGCCATGACTAGGTGCCAGGCAACCGTAACTCAAGACTCTAGGGGACACTTAGAATTAGTTGTCCCAAGCTCCATCTCATATCACAACCCGCGGGCTAATGAGGAATAAATCATTACAGTATAGGCCAGCAGATCATTAGATATAGCATACCTTTAACCACTGCTTTTTGGGCCTTTCATTCATTTCCATAGCCTTGATCCGTGTGTGTTGAAAAACACATTCTTGGATTTACATTTATTAGGTTTTTTGATCTGTGTGTGTTGAAAAACACATTCTTGGATTTACATTCATTTCACATGCCTTTCATTCACGTGTGTTGAAAAACACATTCTAGAATGGGCTTTCATTTAAGATATACAATAAAGTTTCCAGATACATGTAATGATGGTAGTACTATTTGTTTCGGGTCTAGCCAACACAACTTAGGCAACTTAGAGCCGAGACACAATACAACAGGGAAGCTTATCCAACAAAGAGGCTAGAGTGGGGGAAAGTCCTCCATGTCACAAGTCAAGTAGTAAGTTAAGGTGACAATAATAACTAGAAGGTAACGGATGGATGGAGATAGTGAAAATGATGCCAACACTAGCAAGCCAAAGAATGGTGGGAATGATCACATCCATTCTCCTAGGAGGGTGAAACCAATGAGTATAGACAAGAACCTCTATCATCTGAGCAGGACACTAGATAAATACATAATAAAGACCAAGTCCAATATATATATGATCGCCAGATCATGACACTAAATGCTAAAACATGCTACTAGAATGACCAGGAAAGCAATATAAACCAATACACAAGATAATACATGTTGGATCATATACCTGTGCAAACCATCTGAACCATCATCTATCTACTGGGAACCTGTTGCTACAACTCTGGGCAATCCATACTACTCTGTATGGCAAAAATGGCTACGTTGGTCATCAAGTCTGAGTTTCCTGAGACTCAGTCATGGCAAAGGAATATATTGTGGCCCATAATCATAGGAGTAATCCAAAATAGATGCTCATCTCAAACATATCAGTGTAAAGGACTGGCTGAAAAATATACTGGAATCTGGAATAAATATATGGTAGCCTAGCTACTATAAATGTGATAACAGTACTCTTCCTATCTACAGCACATCCGACCCAATATGAGTCTGTAAACCCCTGCAATCTCAAGTCACACTCTGAAGCATATCTTAGGCCATATCCCACAGTGCCACGCAAGTATCTAAGCACATGTTTTGCAGCAATCCAATGAATCTGCCTCGGTTCACACATGAACTAACTGAGGGCATTCACAGCAAAACATATATCTGGTCTGGTGTTCGTCAAATACATCAAGGACCCAATCAACTGCGATACATAGTGGGATCAATCAAATTTGAATCTGAAGCAGAATCCCTCAACTTCTTCAAATTTGCATCCATCGGAGTGGCCATGGACTTGCAATCCAACATTCTGAATCTCTTCAGAATATCTATGGTGTATTTTCCTTGACCTAGGAAAATCTCCTTCTTCCTCTGCCATACTTATAATCCCAAGAAGTAATGCATCAATCCAAGATCCTTCATTTCGAACTCAGAGGCAAGTTACTTCTTACACCATACGATAAGTTTCTCATTTCCAATGAGAAACAGGTTATCAACATATAGTACCAAAATTAGTGGTTCATCATCTGCAACCTTGTAGTAAAGGCTGGGGTCTACAAAACTCTGATGTAACTTCCACCGCATGGTTGAAGCAATAGCAATGATCGATCTGATGGAAGTATATCAAGCCACAGGAGCAAATGTCTCATCATAATCGACTCCCTCTTTCTGAGAGAACCCTCTAGCAACAAATCTAGCCTTGTGTTTTTCAACACTCCCATCTGCTCCATGCTTGATTTTGTATAACCACTTGGAAGTCACTATTGACTTCCCCTCAGGTCTCGACACAACCTCCCACACGTCATTCCTCATGATGGATTGGTATTCTTCCATCATGGCATCCTCCCAAACTTGGTGTCTGGATGCTTCTTCATAAGTGGTAGGTTCTGAGTCAATGATGTGACTCATCAATGCTACTTAACTGGAGAAACTTTAAGGTCTTTTACTTTCTGGGAAAGTACCATGTGGAGCTTCATGCCCCTCTGCATCCTGCAAAGTCTATTGTGCCCATCTAGGCCTCTTCCGGCCTATTGCAATATCTTTGGGAACATCAACTGGCTCGACTGGATCAATGGGATCGATGGGTTCATCCTCTTCTATTAACTCCCTCTGAACTGGAGGGAAAGATGATCTCATCTTTTTTGGTTCTAGCATCTCCTCATCATCGATCTCCATGTCTGATCCTTTGCCTTTCCTGACAGCCATTTCTTCTTCAAAGGACACATCCCTACTGACTTCGATTTGTCTGGATCCTGGGATGTAAATTCTGTATGCCTTTGAAGATTCACTATATCCCACGAAAGTTCCCTTCTTGCCTGAAGGTTCTAACTTCATCCTCTTCTCCTTGGGAACATGTATGTAGACTGGACAGCCAAAGATCCGAGGGTGGCCCACTTCTGGTTTCACTCCTGTGAAAGCTTCCTTCTAAGTTGAAAGTCATACTCCTAGAAGCTTCCTGCTGAACATCAACGGGATTCATGTGTCCACCACTTGTTCATCGAAACAAGTCTCATCATCCTTCTCTTGTAGGCCATATCACATGGTCTTTTCCCTACAAGTCAAATCTCGTCTGATGATTAGTGACATTGCATAATCAAATTTAGCCAAATTCTATTTCTATGCAATGATAATAGTTTACACTAGGCATCTTGGCCAAAACTTTAGCACAACAATCATAAACATGTCTTCCAAACACATATGGTAACTATCTAGATGTCTGCTATCTCCACTAGAACATGCCATCAAGAGTGTGCACTACTCTAAGCACGAAAGAAGGAGATATCATCTAAACTAGCTCCATCAGGTGTGCATAACAAATACAACAAGATCCTATGGTACATCAAAAAGTAAATTATATCAATTGCTCAACACACTTCCTGAAAGATCTGCATATAATGGTTATGAAGACATATAAGACAAAACAGATCTATGTAAGCAAGAAAACCAAATACTTATCTCTTATTGTTTTTGTGTGTGGGCTCCCACTGCCTTCTTGTGGGAACCATGAGAGACCTCTGTTCTTGCAGTCTGGATCTTCATATCACCTCAACATAGGGAGAACTAGAAAAAGAACTTCGAACAATCATCATTCCTTGACTTCTTGTGAGGAGTATCTTCATCAACATCAGCAGTTGAGGCTTCATACTTCCTTTTGTCTGAACTTCGACAATTACTAGCGCAATGACCATATGCCTTGCACATATAGCATTGTATCTAAGATAAATCCTTCTTCTTCTTCTTCTGATCTGGAGAAGGACTTGATATCCTACCTTGGTGCTTATGATTGTAAAACTTTCTTCCCTTTCCCTTGCCTTTCTTGGCATGGGACAAGAATGCTTGATTCTCCTCAAGTTGAGTGCCATGAAGTCTCTGCCTTGCTGCTATTCTTGTCTCTTCCTGAGTGCAATCTGCTCATAGCTTATCAAATTTGGGTAGCTTGGATCTACCACTTATACTTTGAAGGAATGACTCCCGAGATGGTGGGAGACCATTTAGAGTAGTAATGAAAAGCTCCTTATCATCAATGAGATCTCCACTGGTACTAAGCTTGTCCCTTAGTTCTGTGATCCTCGTGAAATATGAGGCAATGGATTCTAACTAGGACATCTTCATATTTGATAGTTGGTTCCTCAATGTGAGTGTCACATTGATACTGCTATGTTCAAATAGCTTCTTTATGGTTTTGAACATCTTTCTAGCAGTCTTCTTTCCTGAGATTTGAGGAACCAAGTGATATCTGACTGAGTCCACCAAATCCTTCTTGCTCTGGCATCATTCTTCCTCCAGCGAGATTTATCTTCTTCGGCTTCTAATTCTGGAGCTTCTCATTGACAAACTACAAGAGATCATTTTCTTCTAGTAAGAGAAGAACCCTAGACTTCCAAGAGATGAAGTTGGAAGCCCCTTCCAGACGATCTTCAACCTTCATTCCAATCATCCTAAGTGCAGATCTGAAGCAAAAACCCTAGCAGGAGCTAGGTCAAAAATGAAAGTTGAATTCTTGGAAAACTGACTCCACAAGGAGATGCGCCCTAGCAAGGCGAGTTGAGAAAAGGTAGGTCCAAGCCAAAACTATGGAGGGAGTAGGTCAAAAACTGAAACCCTAATTTCTACTACAGCTGTAGAATTAGGTCAAAAATTGAAAATTCTCAGAATTGGATTTTGCCTTCACCAAAAGATGCGCCCTTCCTAGAGCAAAATTCCCAAGGCACTTTTTTCTACCAAAATGTTGAGTGAAGGCCTTGAAGGATGAAACCCTAGTTCCGACAATGGCTTCTTCTAGTACCGCTTTGAAACCATGTTAGTGTTTCATACAATTATAGCATATAATTCAATTGCATAAAATCAAAAGGATCACTAGAAGAAAGACAAAGCACAGAAACAAAGAACACGAGAATTTATCCTGGGAAACCCAATCGGGAGAAAACCCAGCAACCTTCGTATAGAGATGAATAATTCCAAGAGCAGAGTACAATGATGAGAGAGAAAAGATGGAAGTACTTTCCAAGTAGATACCCCAAAATGTCTTCTCCTAGCTACAGGTGCAAATCTCTCTCCAAGTGATGTGAACTTGTGTTGAGTGAATGAGTGGATAATGAGGTGAACTTTCCCTCTATTTATACGAGTGCCAAACTGGCTTTTTCCTCAACAAGGCCGACTTGTCTAACTTGACTGGGCCGACCTGACTTGGGGGAATATAAAAATGCATTTAATAATTAATTTCTTTACTTGATTTTCTCCCCAAGGTTTACATTATTCTTTCTAGGGTTTACATGATTAATTACATCAAGTTCAACTCCCTTAGGAGGTACAATCAATTATAATAAAATACAATAAGAATAACTTCTGAAGTTCCACAAATTCCAAAAGTTAAGCTCCTAAAGAGTATCATAGTTTTAAAAATCAGGCTTAGAATCAAAATCGATTGAGGGTCAACTCCAACTCGGACTCCAATTCGGGAATGACTTGGTAATGACTCGGTCAATTTGAATTTAATGACTCAATTTACTCAAAAATACATAAAATATTTAAATTTTAGATAAAAACAATATTTTAAAGATTCTAATCCATGATTCCAAAGCATTAGAAACAAAATATCCCAAGTTTGCTCATGTATATAGTATATACCATATAAGAGTGAATATATCAAAATGGCACAAAGTGTACTTTGCAATACATATCTAGAACAAAATACATAATCAATGAGGCCTATATGGCCAATAGAGTCCAAGAAACAACATGATATGAATCATGATGCCACTACATCATGATCATACATCATACATCAATGATCATACTACATAGTCAACTGTCATACATCATCAAATTCATCACCACTGCTAAAACTAGAAGCAGGAGAACTAGAAGGACTAGCAATGGCATCATCATCTGGCTTAGGCTCGGACTCCTCAAGGTCATCTGCAATTGCAGTAGTACTAGCTGAACACCTTCGTCGCCTAGAAGCACAAGGTCGACTAGTGCCTACCATGCATGGAATCTCTAGTTAGATTAAGGAAAAACAAAATTTTGGGTATTTTGCTGTCCACGGCCCCACACATGCCAGCCCAGACAAATCGGCCAATCTATGTCGTGACTCGGCCGATCTGACCTGTTCAGTACTGAACCGGTCACCCAAACCAATTTAAGGGCCAGTTTGGCTCGGTTGACCCTCTGCTCGGTCAAATCAGATGATTCTGATTCCGTACGGACTGATTTTTAAAACTATGAGTATATTGTTGTAACGGGCTTGAGCCCTGTGTTGACAAAGGCTCAAGCTTCTACAGAATCTTGTTTACCCTGGGTACCATCCTCGGAATAAGGGGAAGTGCCCAATGGGCTTCCCAAGATGTGTATTTCACAAAGAAAAAAAAGTACACCTTCAAATAAAATCAAAGTTAAAAAAAATTACTTCTCATAGTTACAGTGAGTAAGAAGTGACATTTGAAAATAAATATGGATGATACTTTAAGCTATAGTTCAGAAGAAACATGCATGCCTATCTCCTTCACTGTTCACAAGACGATAAGCATTTGTATCTGATCGAGGAAGTTCTAGACGCTTGCGCATGTTTGTAGCAGCATTTATCCTTAATTGAATAAGTTTTTCCATGTTCAGTGTGCATGAAGGATCTCTGCCATCCAAGCATATTAAAGGAAATTATTGTCAGTATGCAGCTTATCCCCTTATGCACACATTATCAAACAATAGACCTTAGCTACAGTGTAAGGAAAAGTTTACACTTACCTGATAGCCTCCTCCTCCATCTGCATCAAGCGGACACAAAACATGGAAACTGAATTGTATATACCCCATGCAATGGGATGCTGCAATCCATTAGTAACCACCACAATGTCTCCTGTCTTCGGAGGAGGTCGCCCCACTATTCTATCTACTGCTCCGCTGTAAACCATGGGATTTCCATCACGAAAAAGTTGTGCCTTTTCCTTCTTCAAAATTACCTTTGCTATACCTGTAAAGAAATGACAAGCAATTGTACAGGCTATCCCGATTCCAAAACAATAACTAAAAAGAAATAGCTCTCCATTGTATGCATCTTGATTGTGATAGATAGCCATTCATAATACCCAGATGTAAATCTGCTAAGAATATTCATTTCACATCTTTCAAACATGTCAAAACAAGGTTTAACTCGCAAAGCAATAGTAATATAGTTCACAATTGTGACACATTGAGAATACAAGCAGTTGCAACTTACAAGTCTTCATTTCACACAGCCTAATAAAGAAGATGCTGAAAAGGAAAATGGCATATAATATATTAACTTCAAACATGATTGAACAAGATTCTTCTTTCCATGTTTCAGAATATATTAATTAGGGTAAGGGATGGCTTGGCACTTGAAATATATTCACAGTCTGCATCTTGCAATGTCTTGCCTAAAGGCTAAAACATAAAGATATTGAAAAGAAAATTGATTATATAAGGATAAAGTATGCTATTAATGCCCACTTAAACGAATTTGGCTTATTGAACATGCATGTAAGTTCCTTTGATAATGAGTTCAACCAGGTCAGCCTAAGTCAACATTAGTTGTAGAGACCTCCTGTAATAAATTTATCTGTTGGCAATGTGTCTGGCATTTGACAAACCAAACTGTATCCTTGTTATTATTCTTTGAATGCAACTTTGTTCTTGACTGTTTCCCTTGTTTTCCATGAAGAACTGAGTCAATGATTGATTTCCTTAAATAGAGGCAATAACGTGCTTGGTTCCTTGAAGATTGTGCACCCTTCAATGTAGTTGGGTCCTCAGTGCATCAGCTGGTAAACATGGCTCTGCACTGTGGCAGGTTATCGCTGCACAGCAGCGGAGCACTCTTGCTTAGATGTTATTTGCTGATTTAATTTGCATTTGATTGCCGTTTTAGGAACAGCGCTGTAAAATGAGAACTCTATCAAATGCATGAATTCACTCATCAAAGAGAAATACAATTAGTGAACCTTAAAATACTATGTACAAGGTCGAAAATTTCAGCCACTTCTTTTTAGTTTATTACTGATTTTGGCATGTCTGCATTTGTCATAAGAAGGCAAAATGCATGTCCAGGTTCTTAATATTCGTAGCTGCACCAGTGTCTTGAAGGAATGAGAATCAGCACAAGGCCAGCCATTCAAGAAGACAAAGCAGCGTTCAACAAGAGAACCAATCCAGCAGGTCAAATCAACATTCAATCAAAGTCAGGTTAACACTTCGACGAGATCCAAGTTTAGTTCAAAGAGCTGCATTGTTACAAGGAACAAAAGCAGCCCTTTTAAGATCAGATATAATACTTGCATGCATTCTTAATTTAGCAGTTGCATGCAGAACCTTCAAGAAGTCAAAGTAGAACTTTCATGATGATATGTTGTTATTTCTGGCATATTTCCATTTTTAGACAGTTATATATTTAGAAGTATTATTTTTGGAAAAGCAGGACTTCTATTTTTAGAAGATTCTATTTTTGGATGGTATTATTTTTAGAAATGCAGATTGCTAATTTTGGAGATGTGCTTTTCTGATTTTGGAGAAGGCACTTTTGATATTTTTAGAGGCCATCCCAAATTTGTAACTTCAAGGAACCAAAGTAAAGCCTAAGAAGAGGAGAAAGAAGGCTGTTCAATCCCCTTGGTGCAACTTCAGTCTTTCTTCTTTCTGCCATTCACTTTTATCTTCTTCCTTTCATGTCTGAGTTTCTAGGCAGCATTCAAGTATCTTCATAGTTCAAATCTCTTTCATAATTCATCTGTAGATTGTATCTCCAAGAATTGTGCAGAGATAAGAACTCCAAATCATGATTGAATCCCCTTAGGTCCGCTGGCTAGGCATGATTATGATCTGAAATTACTCCTTGTACTTAACAGCTCTGATTAGATGAGGAAAAAAAGTCATCGTTTCTCTTTGGTCAAGGGCAAATACTTGATTCTGTGAGAATTCTTTCATTTGATAGCTCTCTTGTGTTTATCGATTCAGATTTGAAAATCCCTTATCAGCAAGATCGAATGTTATAATTGCCTTGTTGATATTCATTCTATGTCTTTCTTTCTTTGTCTTTCACACTCAACAGACTAAGCCATCGGTCACTCAAAAAACTCAGACTTAATCATCATTGAAATTTGAGTTTTGGAGCTGATTTCAAACAATTTATTTGCAGATTTAAAGAATCTAATCTTTAGATCTGCAAATATTAATTGCAGATCCGAAAATGTCTCTTGCTGAGAGAGATTTGATCAGCAAGATCTCATAGGGATACACCCTAGAATCAGCAAGCATTGATTCTGAGGAGAGTGGTACATTGTTAGTGACAAAGACTGCATTCCTAAACTATCCATTCAGAACCCCTTGAGGTTGATTTCTCAAAGGACAAATCTGAGTGATAACACAGGTGCTATTTGTTATCCGCTAAGCTGCACTTAGGTGGATTTCCAGTGAGCCGCTGAAGTCGTGAACAATTCAATTGTTCATTTTCAGTGCTCAGAAGTTCAGAGGTCTCCTCAAGGCTAATTTTTGGCCCCTTTTTTTTAATTTTTTACATGTTCATACCCCTCGGGGATATTGTAATAAAATGTCATAGCATGATGAAAGTATGTAACAGACTTCGCTTTCCTAGGACTTAAACATTGAGTCGGCTATTCCATGGTCTTTTTTCCCTTGTTAATTATACGCACTTTTAAGTATTGTATAATTTTCGAGTTTTTCACCCACTCCTCCGAAGCTGGAATGGTCACCTGGGTGGTTGGGCCTTAGGAGGTTATTAAAGTCTAAGTGTCAATGTATATTACCATGCTAGGCATTATTTTGAGTCATTATGGACATGCAATAGGTCCCCTAGGATTTTTGTTAAGTTTCGCAAATAAAAAAAATTCCCGTAAAACGAGTCAATTTTTTAATAAGTTAATTATAAAAATTGAAAGTGTCGTAAAAGTGTGGTCTAGAGGGGGAATTTGCCATGGGGGTTGTTGTCACATCCATAGTAGTGGGGAGCTACCATGATTGCAGACCAGTTTTGAGCACATTTTTGAGCCAGTCCTATGCACGAGATCAGTAGTAGATGAGCATTTTGATGATGATCACTCTTATATTCAGTGTGTTGGTTGTGGAGCTTGATCTTCCTTATTCAGAGGTTGTGTTTTAGCCGTGTCTGGATCCCAGCCCATGACGGGGGGGGTTTGGGGGGGCTTGTCCCCCCAAAATAGTCGCCATGGGGGATCCAGGGGGGCGGTGACTAGTTTGGGAGCCCCCCCCCCCCCCAAGTGGGGGTTCAGGGGCAGCACCCCGTAGCGAAAATTTCGGAAAAAATGCCTTGTAAAATGTTGTAATTTCATAGTCGTGACTTGGTCAATAATGGGTGATTTATGGACCCATGGTATTGGGTGTTCCATAGTATTTTCCTATGGTAATCGCTCTTTAAAAGGAAGGCATTGTAATACGGTTGTGTATTGTAGCATTGTAAAGATCTTTGATTGTGTGAGAGAGACTGTGAGAGAGTGAAGAGGAAGTTGTAGCGGATGTGTTGCAGGTCGTATCCCTTCATTTGTTGGATGGTATAATAATAAGGACTGGCAATTTCTGTGTGGACGTAGCCCATCTTGGGTGAACCACGTTATATTGGAGTCTCTCTTGTAATGTGTTTTATGTGATTTATATTTGCATCCTGTTTATTGTTAATGCTCTGTGATCCTGTTTTTCTAACACAGTGGACCCAGAGCATATACATAGGTGGTTTCACGTCAGGACTGAGCCCCATGACCCTAGGTCGGTGACTGCGTTAGCCATTTTCACCTTGACAAATCAGAGATGATGATAGTGCCTAGGATGCACCTAGTAGCAGTGTTCCAGTGTCTCTCAAATGTCTCCAGATGCAGTTACAAGTATATGACCCAACAGGTATATGGTTATTGTACTTGGATGTTTATTTTGCTCGTTTACTCATCTTAGTAGTTGGACTAGGTATATAGTGGTTGTGCATCAATGATCTTCTATCTTGCCCTTTATTGATGGTTTAGAGTAGAAGTAATTAATTTGCTTTGAGTGAGAGGTTCTTGTGTATACTCATTGGTCTTCCCCTCATCATAGTATGGACTTGGTCATTCCCCTTAGGTCTTTGCTAGTCATGGCTTCACCCTTTTCACTATATCCATCCATCTGTTATCTTTCGTCTTTGGTTTGATCCCGACTTGCACCTTGATGTGTGAGATCGAGGAATCCCCCACTTACGCCTCTGTGTTGGATAGACTCCATGTTTACTTATGTCTCGGCTCTAGAGTGTGTGGCCTAGTCCCTTCTAGTCTGTTTGTATGATGCCAGGTGGATCGGTTGGATCGGTTGTGTGGCTAGTGTCACCGTAATGCTTTCCCTTAGTCCTCGAAAACAAGTACTCTTATAGAAGCATCGGATCGCATAAACGCTCTATCTAATGGATGCAAAAAAAAAATCAGCAACAAAAATGGTTTTAAACACTAAAGCAAATAAATAAATAAATTCTTCTGTAGCTAGTCAGTGGCCAAGGGGCAAGCACTCATCCCTTGTATGATGTAAGGCCATTTTCCCCTACATGGCAACAGGGTGGTAACTCCATCGCACCTATGGATGGTGGCGGGCAATGGTGGTAAGACCAAGTTATTATTTGAGGCCCGCAAGGTTATTCAGGGCACCTGCTCTTGGAGTCTAGCTAGTGAAAGTTGATCAAGTATTAAATGTTAAATGTTAAAGTTTAAATATGCAAAAAGCTGACAGTAAGTCAAATGTAAAAAGGATTCTTGTCTAGGGTCTATTGGAAGCCTTCTAAGCACTCTACCCATTTGTGAGGCACCGCCATTCTCTAGTGTTTTCTATCTGGCATATGTATAAGTGGTTTCCCATTTCCCTCATGTCCGAGAGATCACAGTGTTGAGGTTGTCAAGTCAAATCCCTTTAGCCTAGCCTTGTTTCATCCACTTCACCCATAGCTAGAAAAATGGTCAAGTCTGTAAATGAGTATACACTTGAGGCTTTTACTTGGAGTGATGTATTGCTTTGATCTAGACTTACTGTTGATGATTTTATTCATGATCGCCATTAAAATGCCACTTAATGCTTTAGTCTTGCTACTAATATAAATAAGGGAGCATGTTTCATCCATTTGTACATGCAAGATCAGTTGTTTTCAGTCTGGGTCATTATTTTGATCATTTGTGACCTAGTCAAACCAGTTTGACCAAGTCAGCAGCAGGTTCCAGGATGAGTTGGCCGACAGAGATCGATTTTGGTTTTTCATAGCCATTTGACGTTCATTAGATGGTTCCATGCTTCAGACAGTAATGTTTCATGGTGGCTTGCATTATTTTTATTATTATCAGCATTTACATGCCATATTTTTATTTTTCTCGCATGGATGAGCTTCCAGATGTATTTCTTGATCGACATATGGTGTATGAGTACTCATTCCTAGTGGATTTGGACATTTTGAGTCCATTGGTGCACTCATATCTCAGGTCCGAGCACAAGTACTTGATGATATGGCCAGTTTATTTTCCAACAGCAGAGTACCATGTAAAAATAACATAAAAAAGGTGAAAATGGCTAGCAAGGAAATCGATTTGGCTAAATGGGGCAAGGAAATGGCATGAAACTTGTTCGATGGACATTATTGATGCTCTAGACATCTTCTGGCATGATCTACATTAGTTGTTGGGGTCCACACGATTTCATCTCTCTCCTGGGGGGCGTCATCTTCCATAGAGGGGGCGCACTTCCTAGTTGTACCTTAATGATCACATGTTGTATCTTATATTGATGTACTAGGGGGTGTTGGTGGAGTGATTTTTAGACCTTCTAACCCCCCCTCTCTTATGTTATCATGTTGTCCCATGGCATATCTTATGTTATGTTTACCCCCTAGGCATCATTGAGGAAAGTGCGTCCCCCTCTAAGTGATCTCATGTATATTGTCCGACACATCATTAGTCGTTGATCTTGATGTATTATCTTTTGATCCTAGCCCTCCATACTTTTGGGTTTACGGTTTTTGTATTGTGAGGATCTATTTATTCGATCTCTCACTCATTGTAAAGGTCTTTTGGCTCTTGGATCTTTGGCAATAAAGGAAAAAAATTTGAAGAAACTCTTGCAAATCTTTGATGAATGTTCTTGTGCATGATTGTAAAGCCTTTTTCTTAGACATTTGAGAAAATTGTGGTGATTTCAAGAAAAAATTGTGGAGGCCTATTTGGTTTTGCAGGGGTGCGATTTGGTTGAAGGCGTCATTGTGAGGGATCTCCAAGTCTCTTCATCTCAAGGAGTATCCAATTGTGACTTGTTCCATTGATCTATTTTCTTGAGATGTCTTGCATTTCCATTTCCATTTCTCTTTTCCTATAGATCAAATCTAACATTTCGTTGTTTGCATTTGCAGGAAGAGAGGGGCGCGCTACCTTCACCGAGGAGGACGATCTAGCTTGAAACTCATTGGATCGGGCTTGAAATTGTAACTACTTGAAAGGATCATCATTGCATTTGGAGGCCGCAAGATTTACAAGATCGATCTTTGAATTTTTCTCTTGTTTCAAATTTCTATTCCACTAGTCATTTAAAATTAAAAGTTTAAAACCCTCGTTTCTTAGAAGTAGTAGATCGGGTGATTATTTGGGCTTGTCATTCACAAGTTAGAAATCCTCAAAAACCCTTAGAGACCAAGTTAGAGCTTAAACCAACTCCATTTTCCCTTGATCTAGCACTAGTCCTCTTTGGGGCAATTTGCCCTCCTTGGGAAGTTGATCATTTTCCCCAATCTACAATTTGGGTGTTGCTTGTCTCTATTTCAAAGCTTAGATCTAACCCTAAGAAACAAATCTAAGTGCCATTTACCTCTTAAATCCCCCATTGGTGTCCATACATTTTATTGCTTAAACCCTAGGTGGAACAATTTGGGTATTTTCCATTGGCACTTGATCTATCTAGATCTACTCCATAAACCTCATTACGGTGATAAATCTTTCAAGTTGAACGCTTCTCATACCTCTAAAGCCTCTCAACTAGTCCCTAAACTCTCTATCCCACATTCATTTCCTAGATCTAGATCAATCAACTCAAGGCTTCATTGTCTAGTCTCATTCATACCATTGGTGTGTGTCTTGTGTTGGTTCGCTAGCCTTCATTGGCTAGCTAGGGTCTCCCCCCTGATCTTGCTCCTAGCTTGATCTAAAGCGACAAGAGCCCATTCAGTGTGACTACCATTCATTCAAGTGGTGAACGAGGCCCATGTAGTGTCACAGATTTAGCTGCCCCACCTCTACCATCCCAAATAGGATACCTTCACTGGCAGCTACAAACCTTGTGATAACAAGGGTGCTCGTTTTCTAACTCAGAGCACCTACATCACCCCAAAAACCACTTTCCTAAGTGTTTGAGTGATTATTTATCACTTAAATAAAATTCTCTCCAAAAAAGTCAAAAAAGTGAATAAAATAATAAAAAAATAAAGATATGGAGAAAAATCAAATTCCTAAATCAAAGGAATTTTGTCCCAAACATGATCTAGTTCATCTAAGCATCATGTTGGAGTTAACTAAAGAGCAATTAGGGGTTGATTGGCATCAAATCACAAGAGGATTAGTCATCTCAAGTTGGGAAATGCGCCCTCTCTCCAAAGGAGGGCAAATTGGCTTGTGTGGCATGTGTGGGTTGTGTTATCGAACAAACTAGCAAGGCTAGTGTCCGACAAACAAATGTAGGGAAGATGTGACCACTATCACCTCAGTCACACCTTCAACTTCTTTGGAGTGTCGTAACCTCCAAGGGGAGAGCCCTTTAGATGCTCTGCAAGACACTTATGACGAAAGACTATGTCTCCTAGATGACGGTGTTAGTGACCAATGCCTTTAACCAATTGATTCTATGAATGAAGAAGACATACTACTTGAATAAAATGTTTGTAGAGGCTACTATAATGTTTATCGAATCAATGTATCATTTCAAGTATTCAATTCAAGATATATGGAATTAGCAGCAAAGTCATTCAATAGCACTTTAACATACAAGAGGTCATTCACCAATAGTAACAAACATTAACCATATAACCATACACCATTCAATAGGAGTGTGATGACAGCAGTATATAATCAACCAATCACTTTAATCATCTATCCAATGACAAACAAAGAATTAGTATAATGAGTACAGTATGACAGTCCTGATAGTATGCAATTATTGGGAGCAGCAGTAGGTTAGTCCTTCTTTGATAGTCTTATAACAGCACTTGAAAAGATGTGTAATAAATATGATTTATGCATCCAATGTTAACAATATAACTTCAACCTTCAACCACTACTTCCCAGCAGTATATGACAGCCACCAAATGGACATTTCAAACTTGTATGCAAGTGGTATGACGTGTAATTTCAGACCTTGTGTTAACCTTTATTCAACAGCAGTTACCAACTCTTGATCAAATTTTGTCGTTGCCTTTATGTTGTAGGTGGGAGGGACTATCAAAGTGTAGCAGTCTGCAACATTTTGCATACCTATGGCACAGGTGGAAGAGGACTGATATAGGGTTGTTGCAGCACTGTTTGGACAGCCCAAAGGCAACCAAAGGCAAGGGCAAGGCCCAAAAGGGTGGCCCGAACCCTAAAAAACCTAGGCTGAAGGTTTTATGGGGGGTCGAGATCTAAAGCAAGGTGACCGAGGGCTTAGGAAGGGGAGGATGAAGAGGCCGAGGGTGAGGGATAGGAGAAAAGGGGAGGCCGAGGAGGGAAGGAGGAGGGAAAAGCTAATGGAGAGGGGAGCGAAGGTCTAAAGGGAGGATAAAGCAGGTCGATGGGGTTTTTGGGGTAAACATAGGTCTAATTTTAGGACTGAATTTAGGTTTTAGGTTTAGGTTTTTTAGGGTTTCTTATGTACAATAAAATAAAAATAAACAAGAATGCAAACCTAAAATTAATATTTACACATGTACCAACTAGGGTTTTAGGCAAAAGAGTGACAACTTAGGGTTTTATGGATATTACCCTTTAACCCTAGCCCTAGAGGAATGTGACCAGCCTTCCTCTTGGAGTTCTTTCTCCTTGTCTACTAAATTAGGGCTTCTTGTAACAACCTCTAGGGTTCGTTACAAGAGCCTAATCTAAGGAAAAATTGGAGATCTAAGGCTAAACTTTGTAAAAACCTCCTCTAAGGAGCGTTTTCACTATACAAAGAGGATAGAAGGTAAATAAAATGCCCTATTCAGAAAAAATGCAGCCCTAGAGCCACCATTCAATCATTCAAGAAGCAAAAATTTACCTACCATTCACCAAGCAAGGCTAAAATGGACTAGACTTACTTGAGCATGTGTTCTTCCAACAATTCTAGCATCCACCAAGCATTAGCAAAGCAAGAGAAAATCCGACTTTCATCGAAAAGAGCAATAACACATCCCTCCAAGAGGTGCGCATCACTTCACTAAGGCTATCTTGGGCAGTGCAGCGGGGAATCGCTCTGCACCCTCCCGCTTTGCTTCCAATTCGCGATCCGGGAGGAATCGATGAGGAATCGATCCCGGAATCGCGATTCCTCATCGATTCCTTCCGGGAGCGATTTGGTAATTCGCGATTCCGGGGGGGTAAAAAACGCTCCCTGGAAAATCCGGAATTGATGAGGAATCGATCCGAAATCGACGATTCCTCATCGATTCCTGAGCGATTCCGAGGCAACAAAAACGCTGCCGAAATCACTCCCTGACCGATTCCCAGAATTTTTTCATTTTTGCATTTTTTTTTTGGTTTTTTAGGGTTAATTTGGGCATTTAAAGGTAATGGGCCCTGATATCATAGCATTAACTGAAGGAATAATTAGGAACTTTTGTTCTCTGAATTTTGCATGCCATGCCCTTGATGTTTTTCTGTTAATATACATGAATTTCTAAAAAAATTGCAGTGATGGGTTCCATTTGAGCCCTGTTGGCAATCAAATTCTGCTTGAGGAGCTTTTGAAAATTGAAGGTATTGACAAATGCTAGTTGGGTTCCAAATTTACATTGGGAGTCCCTGCCAAATGACTTTGATGAGCCTTCCATATATGATTATGTACACCCATCTACGGAATTGGCACCAAATGATGTCCAACAATCTGTAGTCCAGTGAATTGGTCTAAATCCTTCTCAAACTATGAGCAAGTAGAAATAATTATTGAGGCTTCTCTGTTATGATTTATCTCTACGCGGTCATTGCTAACAAAGTTGTCAGTAATGATGAGTAAATGATAGAAGTAAAATGTGTACTGTGGGCTATGGTACAAAGGCCTAGTGTATTTTTCAGGTTTGGGGGCAGATTTAAACTATACCTGTCTAAATGCAAGTCCTCTATCCACCATTTGAGTGACATATATAATAAAGAGCATGGCAGACTAAGCTCTTATATAAAAAATTGTAATTCTCGGTTCTCATAAAAAACTCAGAACTGAAATTTTCTAATTCATGTTAGTCACTATTTAGAAACCAATAAGGAGGTTAAATATTAAGGTGGCAGCTGCAATAACATCAACATGTATTTATTCATTTTTATCCAAAGAATAGATACATGCAATTCAATTGAGATCCACAGTAGGCAACAAGCTGTGCAACTGCAGCCAAAAACTGAGTATCTACGTTTGGGCTACCTTATGCAGAGCATAATGCATAGTACTTTTCTACTATGTTGATCGACATATTTCCTACCACATGCATTACATTCCAGATTTATCATCATTAACCTATGGGTTTAATAATCAAGCATTCCTAATCTCATTTATCTACATGCTAGTAGCAGGAGGAAGTTACGGCATTTGGAGTGTACACTTACTTTTGCATACAAAAGGAAGCATCCACATACACTCTACTCTTACTGCATTGCATTATTGTGTTGAGTTTGGGTGTGAGATCATGCCTGCCCTTTCCATTGTCCTCTCTGTTGTTGTAGATTTGCTCCAGGACTTGAAGAAAGAATGAACCATAATTGTTTTTCTTTTTATCGCAACAAGTCACCTAAATTATGATAACACAAAATGTTATAGTTACAAGGCATTGATGTTTTCTCCCTGTTAATCAAGGTTCAAGATCGACAAGGGTAAAATTTTAACAGTTAACCACTGATAAGAAATATACAAAATAGAGATGAGCAATTTGACCCCAAACACTATCATGAGACTACAGAAAAACACATGCATCTAATCAAGCATAGAAAGTTATATCAAAGGGAGATGGTAATAGACCTGTTATCACACCATAGTAGCAGGGCTACTATTCTTGTACAGCAGATATCTGCACATTCCAGAGCTTCCTTATTCCAGAGCATGGCTATATATTTTGGATCACTTATGATCAGAGCAGTACATTATTCAGATTTGATGACCTTGTGTCAAGGCTGAGCCTTGAGAGTTCAGATTTGATGACTGATGTGACCACTTATCCCATTACAGTTTCAGTTCAGTGCCTAGAGATGTACTTCAGATGTGTTTCAGATGATGCATTGCTATTATGATGATGTTGTATGATCTATGGATATGTTCTCACTGACAGTGGATTATTAGCTTGTTGATTTAGTCATGATTATAGCATGCGCTTGGTATATTATTCCTGATGTGGCAAACTATTTAAATGAACTGTAAATCATAAAATGGACAATTGCTTGCACTTTTAGGTCATTTAACAAAACTTACTGGTATTTCACCTTACATAGACATGGTCTTTCCCCGACACCAGTTGTCTGCTAGTGTAGGCTCCATATTCACTTGTTTCCATCCATACATGACCTTCCTGTTTGACTTTAAACCCTGACATGTCTCATTTGACTTTCTGATACTGAGGACTTCCCCATTTTTCTACCTCTGTGTTTGGACCGCATCCCTGTTTATTCAGTGTCTCGGCTCTGAGTTGGTGACAGAACTTGCCTTTGGTGAGTTGGATTGTAGGCCTTGGCTCGAACTCCCCCTAGTCACTTGAGATGTTGTTGGCTAAAACTGAAAGCTCATGTTCTACCTGTGGAAACTAAATAAATTCGCCCATGGAAACAAAAAAGGGCAAGAGCAATGAAAAGCTAAAAATACTCCTCGAAGAGTATAAGAAAGGTCCAAAAAGCAATAGTTCTTAAAAGCTATATCTAAACAATTGCTGACCTTGTATAAGTTATGAAAAACATGCCCTGGATGCAAGCTGCAACTAGTTGTGCTTCTCAGCACATCTGAAATCCGAAGGGTTATGTAGGCCAAAAAGGCCATGGAAATAAAATTGAATGATCCTAATGAACCTGGATCAACTTGATGTAGACATGATGCCTAAGTTGAATAAGCACTCTCTAAACAACTTATCCATTTGTGAGGCACAGCCATCCCCCGTGTTCTTTTGTCCAGCACAGAGTTTGTAGCTTTCCCCCTTTTCCCAGTCCAAAGTATTTTTGAGTTAAGTTAGACAAGTCAAACCCTTGGCCCAACCTTGCTCCTAGCCTTCATCCTTAACTAGCAGTTTGACCATGTCCAATGGGTGAGTTTGTCATTTGAACTATGGTGCAAGTAATTTTATATAAACACGGAATGATTAACTTTATTAATGCCACTGAATGGAATTTATACTTTGAGCTTAGCTGTGGGAATGACTAGAGAAACATTGTCTTAATCTACTGATGTGATTTATCCTTGATTATATATTCTTGGGATCCGTGATGATGTGGACCATGTATGGATGATTATTGATGATGATTTATGGTCCCACATGTTTGATGATGATATCATATGATGGACATATGATACAGATGATGTTTGATCCATTTCAGCAGGTTATTGTTATTACAGATCAGCAGATTATACATTGTCCATATATGGTGGACCCTACAGCTGGCCCATTAGGGCAACCCAGGGTGTATGAGTACTCATTCCTAGTGGATTTGGGTCTTCTGGATCCATTGAGACACTTATCTTTCAGTTCCGGGCACTTCTGACAGTGATTGATGCAGTTTTACACTTGTTGACCAGATTTGGGGCTGATTTCCCAGCCTGAGCAGCAGGGGCCCCGAGAGGCCAGTTCACCTAGGGCGCTGATGATGGAGGGGGTGGTCCAGCCACTTGTTATTACCATTTATCCCCCCTCCCGGAGAGCCTGGTGGGCTCAGATTGACAGCGCTAGCACCCTAGGAGGCAGTTTTGGCACTTTCACAGTTCCCGAGGCAGTTAAAAAATGGGATAAAGTGGTCACTGAGGAAATCGATTTGGGCAATTGAGGCAAGGTTTTGGCATTTGGTTTTCACAGAGGTCTTCCAGGGTGATCTCACTATCTTCCAGTCAGTTTTCACCATGTGGGTATCTCCAGATTGATCACAGGAGGACATTTACTGCTCGACTGTCATGGATTCTGAGGACAGTTTTGGTCATTATCATTATATTGGACATATTTTATTATTTTATTGTGCCTTGGGGTGAGCTAGCAAGGATTTATACCTCCTAGCCCCACCATGTGCTTATTTTATCATGTCCTAGTCATCATGAGGTGGATTATTGTACTTTATACCCCTCTTGTGGGATGACGTCACCCTCCATTATACCATTTAGTGAGGGCGCTATTGTTATGTTGAGTGATCCATGTGATATATTGTTATGGATTCATCATAGCCATTGATTGTATGATGAGATCTTATAATCTCAACCACTCATTTGATGTAGTATTGTAGAGTGGTATAGGGTTTTGGTCTTTATTATCCTATATAAGGAGGAGACCCCCCATTGTATAGCTCACCTTTGGAGCTCTGGAATATTGGAATAGAAGATTTTTTGTGGAGCACATCTCTCTTGGCTTGTGGATTCTCTTGCATATTGAATATAAAGTATCTCTTCTATGTATCATTGTGGATTCTTGTGTTTTTTGCTAACCTTTTGACAGGAAAGTCGAATTGGGGAGAGGAGGGCGACTTTTGGAGGGTTATTGTTGGAGGGATCCACATATTCTCTCTTGGGTTGATCTTGTGACAGGGAGTATCATTATTGTATCTTCGTGACATAGTTGATGCTTTCTATTACATCTTTCTACCATTTTCATAATCATCTTGCTTGACTTGTTTCTTTGATCTTGTCTTGTAGGAGGAGGACGATTTGGCTACCTTGGAGAAGGGAGATTTGGTTGGAGCACTTGGATCTCACTCTTGAATATAAACATAGGAGAATGCTATCAACTTGCAAGGTGGCCATAAGCAAATTGAGGTAAGATATACAAGGTATGTGCCTCTTTCATCCATTCTATCTCCATTGGTCATAAAACCCTAATTAAATCAAAACCCCAATTTTGGTAATTTTTAGATCTACTTAGATCCACCCTTGCATTTGAAAAGATATTAAGAACCCACCTCTATAGGATCCACCCCTAGTTGGATCTATAGTTTGGTGGTGATTGGCTAAGAATTGACCCATTTTCTAAGACAAAAAGCTCTCCTTGACCCAAATCGCACTTCCTAGAGAGAGGCTTGTTGGGCTAGATCTAGCACATGGGTATGTGAGATCCCGCTTGAATTGACAACTAGACACTTGATAACACATACCCATATCCTTACTTTGGTGAAAACTACCTTGTGGACATCTCTCCATGTTTTAAGGGGTTGAAACCCCCTTTTGATCTCATTGGCATCTTAAAACTTAGATCTACTAAGATCTAGCCACTTGATTCACTTGAAACTTTGAAGGAACATAGATCGGGGTACTAACATCCCGGATCTACATTTTGGTGGCCATTGGACTTGATTAGGTCCACCAAAACCCAATTTTTGACCCTCCTTGAGCAAGTCGCACCCCCTTGATTTTCTGAGTTGGTCCACTTCTAGGAAGTGGGTGTTGGAGATTTTCGTGGATTTGGAATGCCCATGCCTTGAAACCTAGGTCTAGACTGTCCTTTTGTCCCGATCTACCTTGGGGATTGCATTCCTTGTTTTAAGGAATTGTGGTCCACTTTTGGTCTTCACTCAAAAACCTAGATCTAGTAAGATCCAACCATTGGATCTCATCCAAACCACTTGACTTGGCTTCTAGGTGTCCCGATCTACACTTTGACATCCTTCATGACCCCATTAGCCCATCCAACAAGGCACTAGTCCTTCTCCAAGCAAGGCGCACTTCTTGGGAGTAGTGTCAAACCCTAGATCTAGCACATGGGTAATCCTAGAACCAACTCCAACTTGTAGATCTAACCTAGATCTAGCCTATAGTACCATCTTCACAGTTAACTTCACCTTGTGGGCCACCTAGAACCATTTCACACTTCCCAAGGCAATAAGACCCACTTGTGTAAACACATGGTACTACACTTAGTAATCATACCCCATCAAGTGGCCTAAACCATATATAGCTTGAAACACTAACTATCCATTATTGCACCTTCAACCATACCTTAAACACTAGGTCCACTTAGCCTTGCATTGGTTTCCGTAACTCATTATTTATTCACCCTTTGAAACCTTTGTTTGGGTCCAATCAACTGTGATTGGGGTATAGGGTCTCCCCCTTGGTCTAGTTATACCTTGACCTAAAGCGAAGAGTGCCTCGGTTGACGTGACTCCCAACTGCATTGGGAACCGTGGCATTTCTTAGGTCACCTCTTTAGTTGCCTAACTCCTCTACCGTCCCGGATGGGATACCTCTAGGGGCAACTACAAGTTGTGTGATAACAAGACCATCAACATGCTAATGACGAACTACCTGTAGAATCTCTATCAAACCCAAACTGGATGCTGAAATTATGCCTATTTTGTAAACATTAGGGCCTAGTTTGATGGCAAATATTATATGTTGAAATTTGAAGGTTGATGTTGTTGATGATTGATGATTTGATGATGATCATTTATAGCTCCTAGATGATTAATGTTATATCAATGTGTACTAAATGGTTATATGAATATCTATGTTTTCATGTTTTCTATAGCTAATTTGGCATAATACATGTTTTTTTTAATATATATGCATCAAAATATATTAAAATATATATTATATAAAAAATGCTCCCAAAACGGAAGCTTTTGAAAATTTCGCTTTTCGCTCCCGCTCCCCGCTTCGCTCCGCGCTCCCAACAGCATAAATCTTGGGTAAAAAAGTAACATAATAGAGTTTTACCCCATGAGTTATGATTTACAAATGAAGTGGGGAGTTGTATTTATAGTGTTCTCAACTCACTTTTACAAAATAACCAGGCCGACAGGCCAAATAAATGTCAATGTAAAAATATAACATGAAATAATATAAAATAATCTAAAGATGGCCTATAGTAGGCATAGTAGGCTACCTATGGTATTTTCCCCTTAGGTGCATAAAATCTGCTAAAAATGACTAAAACTAAGCAGAAAACTTCACTCCGAGAGTTGGAGTGAGTAGGGGGGGATCGTCATGCCCCATCTAACCCCAATAATGTAGAAAGTCCCTCAATGTCCCCCTCAAATAGCCTGTGGGCCTAATGACCAAAAGGTGACGTCATCATAGAAACTCCCCAAGGAAGGAGGGCGCTCTACTGGAAAGGGACCAAGAAGGGTGCATCAGGTGACCGGAAGAGGAGGCAAGAGCCTCAGAGCTAGAGAACTGTCACCAGAGTAGAAAAACAAGTAGGGGTCATGTGACCCAGTGACCCACCCCTAGGAGCCCCGGACACCAACCTCGGGGCTACAAGCCCTAGAATGAGGCAGTCAGCAATGCCACTACACCATAGTACTCCTAAGGGAAGGAACAAAGGATCCGGTCATAACCACCTCTTAGAAAATGCTAGATAACACCCTCCATGGTCCTGAAGAAAGAACGACCCCTCTCCTTGGGCACATATCTGAAGGTGCGCTAGCACTGGTACCACGTAACAGGTTGGATGGTGGAGTAACCAAAGAAAGGGGGAACACCTCTTGTTGAGGTGGCGCCCACCTCATTCAATTAGCATTCAATCACAATCAATCAAGGATCAATCTCTTCCTTGATTCCCTCATGGAACTCGCCCTCCTTCTCCAGATGAGTGCGCCCCCCCTGGGGCTTGGGTTTTCCTATTTAAGCAAGGATTTGCTCCTCCATTTGGACGGATGCAAGGAACCTCTGCTCTTGTAATATTTTTGCTATTGCTTTCTGAATAATATTGAGGCTCTGGAGGTCCAATGGTGCATGTCGAATTTGTGAATGGTGTATGAGGTAATCTTGTTCTAGTTTTTTGCATGCTTGGTCTAATTTGGTAATCAATCTGGCTTAGAGGGTTTTCCTAGAACACATAGAGTAAATATTTGTAGTCTTCAATTTATTTACTTACAATTTTGCATCTAAATATTCGAGAGTAGCATGTTTTAGTAAGTTATATTTCGTGCTCTTTTGGTTTTTATTTATGAAATGTGTCGAATTTGACCCTTTTTTACAAGTGTGAACAAGCTTTTCAGGTTACCCTTTTGGAGTAGGGGGTGGAGCTAAGTTGCATCTCCCTCTTCTTCAAATCTTGGAAGAATAACATTTCTTGTTCTCATTGGCATACACAAGTCTCAAAATAAATTCAAGCTTGAGCAAGCCCTCCTTCTTCATCCTTTCAAAATCAAACTTTTCTTCTTTGGTTACTTGGTTCTTTTTCATTGCTTAACAAAAGTTAGATCTACATAGCTTCATTTTATATCTAATTTATTATGCAAAATTGATAGATCTACAAGTACTTTAAAGCTCTACTTTAAGCTGAGATCTAGTCTTCAATTGTTGATACTTGAAATATTAATTTTTTCCAACTTTTTTGCAAGTATTAGCTTAGCGTATTTCTATGTGATTTAAAGCTAATCCACTAACATTTGTTTTTAGCGTGTATGTTGGTTTTTCATACTTTAAGGAAAAAGAAGAGAGGAATTGGCAAATTGTTGAAAGATTGAACCATCCAAAGCACCGGAGTTATCCCTTCTCTTCTTCTTCTTTTTCAAAGCACTATTCTAAGTATTGTAAGCCTTTTTTTATCCTATTTTTAAAGGATCAAAGGCATTCTCTCTAAAAGCATATTGTAATAAAAATTAATAAAAAGCAAGTGGGCTTTAAAGCTCCCACACCCCTCTTCCTCCCATTTGGGGGAAGCCCGTATCACACTTTTTTGCATTTCCTTTGTTTTTTACCGCAAGTAGATTTTTAGTTTAGTTGTCTTCTTTTTTTTAATAAAGTTAGATCAATCAATTTTTTACTTTCTTTCATTTTTACTTGTAAAAGAACACTAACCCAACATTGCTTTCCCAAAGTACCGTAAGGGAAAAGAGACTCTTTATTGTAGTAATTAGTCTCACAATCTTACAATTTACTTTTTTACAAATCATAACAATTACAGTAAGTTTGGCATTTGCTTTCCCGAAGTACTACGTTGTGTAAGGGCTTGCCCAACAAAGCAACATGTGGAAAAGAGATTCTTGCCATTAATAATTTACAACAATTGTACTTTCATTTACAACCTCAATTGGAACAAACGATTTAGCGTAGACGGCATATCCTCTTTCCCTTTGCAGGCTTTGCCTGAGCGCTAGGAAATCAGAAACGGATTTATTGCACTATTTAAGTTTCAACATTTAACTAAGCAACTCACATTTAATAAAATCAATTCCTTTAAACCGATGAAAATCCGACATCTCGAAACTGGGCTCGTGTGGGCAAATTCTTCAGAGAAAGCGTGAACTACTAGACAGTGACCTCGGGGCCCCGTCAAGCTACACCCTCATTTGGTGTAGTGTTGGACATCCCTCTGAGACTCCATCTAGCCCACATTTTCTCGTGTGGAGCCACATTTGTCAAAATCTGAACATATTCCTAGTACCTCACGATAAATCGAGAATTCCCCTTCCCTTTAATTTACTCATCGTAATAATTCTAAAACTGACCAAGACACAATTTGTAAAACATTTCATTTTCAGCAACATTAATTTGACTCCATTTGGCACTGATCGACTTTACAACAATACTATTTTTTGCTTAATATCTTTTTATTGTTATTTATGTTATATCCTTATATGTTATGCTGCTGATCTAATTCATATCTTTTGCATTTGCCTTGATTCAGTGTTATATATCAAAAACTCCTAAAAAACTTACTTCCAACTTAACATCTAAGAACTAAAAGCCTTAGTAACATTTCTTAGGGTCTATCCCCCTTGGTTTCGTTAGGAGTTTTCCTAAACGGAGGAGTCAAGATCAGGTGACAGCACATATCTTTTGCATTTGCCTTGATTCAGTGTTATATATCAAAAACTCCTAAAAAACTTACTTCCAACTTAACATCTAAGAACTAAAAGCCTTAGTAACATTTCTTAGGGTCTATCCCCCTTGGTTTCGTTAGGAGTTTTCCTAAACGGAGGAGTCAAGATCAGGTGACAGCACTTGACTCGTGACTTGCCCCGAAGGACACACCCAGTGAGTTGAAAATTTATGCCACATTACCCCGAGGTGTGCTTCCGGAGGCAACACTATTCAAACACACATGGAGGATACACTAGCATATATACACAATGAGTATACATCTTGCATGTTGTTAATTCCGATGGAAAACCTTACAAGTTTCCAAATGTGCGCACAGAATAAGTGTAACCAGGCATTTGATAGAAAGGTAGTTGTCAAGATTGGTTATTATTTCTGTTTGGGTATTAGAGTGGAGCTTTTCGTAGTTGAACATATTTGTTATTGAATTTAAAGTTTTTTCTGCATGAAAAATTTTCAAGCCAATGCATTTTGAGAGAACACTTCACTCTATTAAATTTTCATGACATGGTAAGCAGATATGCCTCAAAAATTCAATCCTAAACCTAGGAATCCGCATATTGACAAACTCCTATCAAAACAATGAAATCTAAAAGCGAGATCTACAAACACATAAGTATGAAAAATCGAACAACAAATACAAATCTGCAACACCCAATCACATTTCTCTTATGTTTATTGAAAGAAAAATTACAATACAACAGCTCAAAACCTATTGTCTAACCAATACCATCCAATTGGTGTTCCCTGAGTCTGTTTTATAGAACAAGAGATGAAAGGAAATAAATGAATCTGGTTACATGCAGAAAAGCACCTCAACTAACAAAGTAAAAACCCTAACCCTAGTGTGCTCTCATGCATGGAAAAGGTTACCTCTAATAGAACACCCTTAATGGGATAATGTTGCCTCAAATAAAACACTCGTAGGAATGGACTGCATGCATGAACTCATGAGCCAATCCTCCTAGGGATCTATGCCCTGCAAAGATAGCCAAACTCCCACATACACTAAGATCTGCACCCTACCCAAATGAAGATAGAAAATTTTGAATATGGCACATGCATGCACCTCACTCACTTTACTGACTGCTTATAACTATTGTTGCACCCCTAGAGAGTCCTCTAGTTCGCACTCTCTCCATCACATGTTGCCTGCACGAGGATTGGGTAGTGTTGTTGAATTTCCTGCTACACTAGACTTGATCGTCATGCTACACCACAGCTAAAGGAGAACACATACGAAGCAATAGGTAAAGAAACTAACACTCCCTCTATGTGCTAAAAGTGTTCTCCACCAAACCAAGTCTCCCCATCAACATCTCAAGCTTACCCTTAGCTACAGGCTTAGTCAAAACATCTGCCACCTACAAAACTAAAGGGACATACTCGAAAATAATTACTCCCTTCTGAACTCTTTCTCTGACAAAATGACATTGAATATCAATGTGCTTGGAGTGATCATGAAATACAAGATTCTCAAAGTCTAATACAACTCTAATTGCCTTGGTATACAACAATGGACTTGTTATCACACAACTTGTAGTTGCCCCAAAAGGTGATCCTATCCAGAATGGTAGAGGTGTTGGGCAACTAAAGAGGTGACCTAAGAGGGCTTCGATTCCCAAGGGTAAATGGTTGTCACGCTAATCGAGGCACTCTTCACTTTAGATCAAGCTAATGTAAGACCAAGGGGGAGACCCTAGCTAGCTAATGAAGGCTAGCATACCTACTCTAGACACTCTAGGAAGATGTGAAGTGGAAGAGAAAGAGAGATCAAGAGTAAGTAGATATAGATCTAGGGAAGATGGGTGGCAAATAGAGTTAGGGCTTGATTAAGGAGGCTTATGCAAGAGGTTAATGCTCAACCAAGGAATGATTATGCCACTAAAGGAGTTAAACAAGTAGATCTAGATAGATCTAATGCCAATCTAAAAGACCCAAGTGGGATCCACCTATGATTTGGTCAAAATGGAGTGAAGTGGGGCCCACTTAGTGAAATTAGAATAGGAAAGGCACTAGGAAGGTGGCTAAATGATAGATCTGGAGTTTAAAGATCAAAATAGTAACACCCAAATGACAGATCTGCAAAAATGACTGAAAACCCACAAGTGCATCCTCCCCTAGAGATGGCCAGTGCTTGGATCTGAGGGTAAATGAAGTTGGATTTCCACTAAACTTGGTCTCTAAGGTTTATTAATTATTTAAGAAGTGGGTTTCAGTTATTAAGCCCAAATTATCGCCATATCTATCAGATCTATAAAACGAGGGTTTTAACAATGAGGGTTTTAAATGACAAATGGGTAAAATGCATGAAAACCAATACGTACCTTGTAGATCTTACCTCAAATGCCGCCGCCAAGTACATTGATGATCCTTTCAATTAGTTACAATTTCGAGCGAGATCTAGTTGATTCCAAGCTAAAACGTGTAGATTCAAGGAGGAAATATGTCTTCTTCACCTATGAATTCAAACAACCCAAGTTAGATTTGATCCACAAATAAAATAAGAACTATGCATGACATATCAAAGAGAATAAATCAATGGACGAATCACAATTGAAAAACTCCCTTCAAGATGAAAACATCTTGCCCAAGAGGAGATGGGGAAACCCCACAATCGCCCCTCCAAGCTAGTCGCACCCCTGCACAAGATGAATTCAGCCTCCACAGAAAGATGTTGAAATCACATGAAAATCACCGAGATGTCTAAAAGAAAGGCATTCCAATCACATACGAAAACATCCATCAAAGCATGAGAAGTAGATCTGCAAAATAATATTTTATTCCAAGAATTCCAGAGCCAAAAGGTGCTTTACAATGAGGGGAGTCTCTTCCTTAAATAGGAATAGGAGAGACCAAAACCCTAACGGCTTTTTAAATGAGTGGTGGAGATCAAAAGATATACAATAATAATCAACGGCTATGATGAGCCAGAAATACAATACAAGGATCAACTCATAAATAGATGGGGTGCACACTCACTAAGTCGCCCTAGGGGGTCGTACCACATGACAAGTGACTAGGACAAGTGAATAAAGCACATGGTGGGGCTAGGAGGTGATTATATCCTTCACTAGCATGGCCCCATGGCACAATGATAAATAATATGACCCTATGACATCATACAGTGACCAAGTGACCAAATCGTGACCCCCTCAAAAGCATAAATAAATATCCAAATAATAGCTCGGAGTGTGTGTGGACCCCACAGAATGCTGCAAGCTGTGCCGGAAGGTGTGGGATGCATCACAAGAGTCCTCTAATCAAACCTCATGCCAATTCCTTGCCTCAATTTCCCAAATCGATTTCCTCAGTGACCATTTTATTCCATTTTTTATCCTCAGAAAATCACCTATAGGATAATAAAATGCTTGTAGCTATCTGTCTGGTGCCCTGGGCACAAATTTGACTGTACCAAAATGTTTGGGAGTATGGTAATATGGTAATAACAAGTGGTTGGACCCCATACTCCCTCTTTAGCACCCTAGGAGAACCAAATAAATTTCCAACTGTGTTGTCAGGCCATTTTATAATGGCAATTATGCAACAAAGTGAAAATCTTACTGTAATCTCGTCTGAAAGTGCCTGAAACTAATATCTGAGTGTGCCAATGGACTTAGAAGGCCCAAACGTAGTAGAGATGAGTACTCATACACCATGTGACCACCTAGATAATCATCTGTAAGCTCAACCATGCCCGGACCAATAAAAATAATGGTTTGTAAATAATAATAATAAATAAATATCCATCAAACCATCATATGAAACTTGTGTCTGATGCATGGAACCATCAAGTGGACATCATAGGACCATAAATAATCAATCTCGAACATCATTGGTCCAACTCATCTCAGATCCTACGGTTGACTTGGTCAAACTCGGTTGACCAGGTCAAGATTGATCAAAATAATGACCCGGGCTTAATCCGACTGATACTGCAAGTGCAAATGGATAAGATATGCTCATTTAATTATTCTAATAGCAAGTATAAAGTATAAAGTAGCATTTCACTGGCGATTAAGCAATTAACACATCAAATATAAGTCTAGAATTAAAACAATTAATTACTCAGAAAAGACCCTCAAGTGTATACTCATTTCATGGACATGACCATTTTGCTAGAAATGGGTGAAGGTGAGAAATGCAAGGCTAGGACAAGGGAATGATTTTACAAACTCAACACTATGATACTTTGGATAAGGGAAAGGGAAAACACCTAAGCATATGTTGGATAGAAAACACACAAGGAATGGCAGTGTCTCACAAATGGAATGAGTTGATTTGAGGAGTGTTTATTCAACCTTCAGCAAATGTCTACAGCTCACATCCAAGCTGGAACCAGCCCTGTGAGGATCTTTTCTAGAACCACTGTGACTGGGTGCACAGCTAACTGTAACTTAAGGTTCTAGGGGACACTTAGAATTAGTTGTCCCTTACTCCATCTCACATCCCAACCCGTAGGCTCCGTGAGGAATTAATCATTACATTTTATCTTGGCCAGCAGTTCTTTAGATTTGGCATACATTTAACCACTGCTTTTTATGCCTTATGACCCTTTGGATTTTGTATGTGCTTAGAACCACAACTAATCGCAGCTTTCATCCAGGGTGCTTTTACATTTCATTTCATAGCCCTCTTTTATTGTGCTGAAAAGCACAGTTTTTTAATTTATTTCCATGGGCTTGCACATAAGATATAATAATAGTTCACACATGCATGTAATGATGGTAGTACATTTTGCTTCAAGTCTAGCCAACACAACTCAGGCAACTAGGGGGATCATCCACAATCAGGACCAAACATCGGGGGCAACCGACCAGAGAGGTCAAGGCTTCAAATCCAACTCACCTAAGCTAGGGAACCAACACCAGCGGGTTCTCCTGGCCCAGAAGGATAAAGGCTTCGATAAGTTCTGTCGCACAACTCAGAGGCCAGAGCCGAGACACAAAACAACAGGGAAACTATCCAACATAGAGGCAAAAGTGGGGAGGTCCTCCACATCACAGGCTAAGGTGTAAGTCAAGGTAAAACCAATATGGAAGAGAACGGATGGATGGCGAAAGTGATAGGTGATGCCATAACTAGCAAGCCATAAATGGTGGGAATGACCATGTCCATACTACTTAAGAGGGTAAAACCAACAAGTATAAACAAGAATTTCTTATTATGAGTAATTAGATCATTTAGATTCTAGACAGTCAACAAAACAACCATGTCCATATATATATATATATATATATATATATATCGCCAGATCATGACCACTAAATACCTAGTCAAGCTACTAAGATAAGCAAAAGAGCAAAGCAAACATATCCAATGCACAACCATATACCTGCTGGGCCATATACCTGTATGTATCATATGGATCATCAATCGTCACTGGAACACTACTGCTGCAAAGCTCTGGGCACTGTCACACTGCTCTGTATGGAAGAAGAATGGTCACCTCAGTCATCAAATATGAGGTCATGAGGCTCAGTCATGGCATAAGGTTCATCATTATCTGATTTGGGGCTGCTCTGATACATGAGTGGTCATCAAAAGTATTGCTCATCATAGGTTGATCTCATCAAAAATGTGTAAAGGCCTGGCTCAAAAATATACAGGAAACTGCTCTACAATCGTGGTAGCCCGGCTACTATGGATGTGATAACAGGACTCCAACATCTGATCAGTCAACTCTGCTATCAACTTGTTGAGCCAGATGGCCTCACAATTAACAAAACAAGATGCCATATACTCTGCCCTTCTTGAATTGAGTGCAATTGTCGCTTGCTTCCTGTTGAACTACGATATCATACCTAATCCCACTCTGAAACAAAACCCTAAAGTATCATTCCTAGCATCTACATCTCTTGCCCAATCAAAATCAACAAAACCATGCAGCTTCAACCAATGGTGCAAAATGAAAATATTTAATATTGTGTTAACAAAGAAACTTATCAACAACATCGAGGAAAATATTAGCAACTTATCAACAACATCGAGGAAAATATCAACAAACTTTTAAAAATACAAAATATTATTTTTTTCAAAAAAAAACTCTAAAGCAACCCCCTCCCTCTAGCCCTTTGATGGGCAAAGGTAATAGAGAGTAAACCCTTTGTTCTCAATCACATGTTTTCCCTCTTCAAAATGAGCAAAAAAATCCAATAAAAAAACAAAATCTCCTGAATTAATAGTTATTTCCATCATCTCGCAATATTTTGCCTATATATCACAATATTTTCAAATAATATCACAATATGTTCAAAATTTGAATTGAGGCAATTATATTGTTGCCTTGGAAATCTCGCAATATCGGCATATGCATCTTTTGCTTGAATTTCTGATCTCTCTCTCTCTCTCTCTCTCTCCTGACAATGGACCATGTGTCGCGGATCCATGGGCTACGAGTCACGGATCCAAAACACCGACATGAATTACTCTCGCACAGTGAATCCAAAACCATCTACATTAATTGGAAATATTATTGCAATCTTTGCAACAATGGCGCCAAGTTGCCAACTGACCATCTTTCACATACTTCAAGCCATGAGGAATTGTGCCCTTCAAGTATCGAAGCACATGCTTAACAACAATCCAATGAATCTACCTGGGTTCAACCATGAACTAGCTCAATGTATTCAATGCAAAGCATATATTAGGCCTGGTATTCACAAGATACATAAGGGAACCAATCAACTGCCTATACACAAAAGGATTTACCAAATTTGAGTTTAAATCAGCATACGACTTTAAATTTGGAACCATTGGAGTGGCCAGGGGTTTGCAATCCAGCATCTAAAATCTCTTAAAAATCTTTAATGTTTACTTCACCTATCCAAGGAAAATCTCATTGATAACCTACCAAACCCCTAGGACCGGAAAGTAGCACATAAGGCCTATGTCTTGTTATCACATCCATAGTAGCCGAGGCTACCATGATTACAAACCAGTTTTGAGCATATTTCTAAGCCAGTCCTTTCCTATGCACGAGATGAGTAGTTGACAAGCAGCTTATTGATGATCACTCTTACTTTCAGCGGACCCAGAGCTTATATTCATTCAGTCTCATGTCAGGACTAAGCCTCATGACCCTAGGTCGATGACTGAGTTAGCCATTCTCTTCCATTCAAAGCAGATATAGCCTCATGACCCTAGGTCGATGACTGAGTTAGCCATTCTCTTCCATTCAAAGCAGATATGATGACAATGCATATGGTATGTACAACAGCAACGTCCCAATGTCATTCAATTGTTATAGATTACAGATGCAGGTATATGACCCAGCAGGTATATGGTTTGTGCACTTGGATACTTGTATTGTGTTCGTTTACTTATCTTGGTAGCTTGACTGGTATATGGTGGTCATGCATTGGCGATTTTTTATGTTGTTTTTATTGGTTGGTTTAGAGTAGAGGTGATTCAGTTACTTTGAATAAGAGGTTCTTGTGTATACTCGTTGGTCATGCCCTTATCGTAGTAATGACTTGGTCATTCCCCCCATAGGGTCTTTGCTAGTCATGGCATCATGTTGTCACTTTCCCCATCCATCTGTTATCATCCATTCTTGATTGTATCCTAACTTACACCTTAACTAGTGATATCGAGGACTTTCCCCGCTTATGCCTCTGTGTTGGATACATTCCATGTTTACCTTGTGTCTCGGCTCTGGAGTGTGTGATTCTAGTCACAGTGATTGTTCTCCTTTAGTCCTCGAAACCAAGTATGCCTAACAAAAGTGTCTTTAGACACTAAAGCATCGAAACTTAAGTGTGTCGTATCTAAACGGATGCTAAGTCAACAAAAACAATGTTGCTAAACACTATTGCAAATAAATTAAATGTCTACCGTAGCTAGTTGGTGGCCAAGGGGCGAGCACTCATCCTTTGTATGATGTAAGGTCATTTTCCTCTACAGGGCAACAGGGTGGTCACTCCATCGCACCTATGGACGATGGCGGGAAATGGAGGTCATACCGAGTCATTATTTAAGGCCTGCAAGGCTATTCAGGGCACCTGTCCTTGGAGGATGACTAGTGAAGGTTGATCTAAAGTATAGTTAATGTTAAATCTTAAAGTGTTCAAATATGACAATGAATTAAATTGCAATAAAGCTTGCTTGTCTAGAGTCTACTGGAAGCAATCTCATCACTCTACCCATTTGTGAGACACCGCCATCCCCTAGTGTTTCTCTATCCAACATATGTACAGGTGGTTTTCCCTTTATCCTCCATCCGAGATGTCACAATGTTGAGGTTGTCAAGTCAAACCCCTTAGCCTAGCCTTGTTTCTTCCACCTTCACCCATTTCTAGCAAAATGTCCAAGTCTGTAAATGAGTATACACTTGAGGTTCTTGCTTGAAGTAATTGGTTACTTTGATCTAGACATATTATTGATACTTTATATGTGTAATCGTCAGTTAAAAGCCACTTTATGCTTTAGTATTGCTATCAATATGAATAAGGGAGCATATCTTATCCATTTGTACTTGCAACATCAGTTATTTTCAGTCTAGATCATTATCTTGATCATTCTTGACTTGGTCAACCCAGTTTGACCAAGTTAACAACAGGTTCTGGGATGAGTTTGGCCGATGATGTTCGATATTGATTATTCATGGTCCTTTGTCTAAATATTTGATTCAGAGATCACTACTCCCTCTGAATTGCCTTGAGATCTCAAGCGGTATGAGCCTCGATATCAATATATACTCATAAAAATATAGACTCAAACAACTAGATCTGCATTTACCAACTGAAATACAAATGCAATCACACACATAAACAACAGATATACCCTGGAACCCTTTCGGGAAAAACCAGCTAACAGTGGGGCTATCTTCTCTCTGGAGCCCAGAGCATATATATAAGAATGACAATACAATACAAGATTACCTCAGCAGGTAACTCAATCCCTCTGAAACACGACAGACTCTAGACCTGCATGCATCCAGCTAATGCATGCACTGAAAGAGTAAGCCCTAACTGCCAAACTGGATCTGAGTGCTCTGAAGGTGCCTCTGATTGATCTGCCCTCTCTGTATCTCATTGCTCTGATCTGCTCGCTCTGAAGACTGCCCTTTGATGAATTTGGCCTCCTCTGCATGCACAAGTGCGCCCTCTCCTCTGGATGTCAAATGCTCATACCAGTCCAGATCTCAGCAGATATGAGCTCTAATCGTCCCTAACCTCCCTCCAATGCTGAGGCAAGGCTATCCTGGAAGTCTCAGACTTCGAATCAGTCAATCTAGCTCAAAACGAGCTTCTCCCTCCTTGGGAAATGCGCCCTCCTCCAAGAGAACTCGGCCTCCTGCAATCTAATCAGAAAGCACACTGATGAGCTATCTCAGCTCACAGTAATGGGTGTCTAGCAACTCTGGAACTAAAGGTCACTGATCTAGCTCAGATATGACCTTCCTAGCTCCTGCAGCAGCTCCTCTCTCTCTCAGAAAGTCGCCCCACATGTACAGCTACGCCCTCCTCACTCTAGCAGTATCTCTCTCTGACAATGCAACTGAGTAACCTCATTTGGGGACCCCCTGCCTCTATAAATAATATCACCGATGAATTAGGTTTGCCAAAACCCTAATTCCTGATGCATGCAAAAGTCACTTTTGCATGCAATCACTGATCGCTGACAGGTCATGCAAAACTCATGCAGGCAAAGGTCAATCTCCCCGGAAGCTCCGCATGCAGCCCCCACTGGACTCATGCCACTGAGTAGAGTGCATCTCACCCTCTACTCCATCCCGATGCCTATGCAGCTAATGTACCTCCATGTAAGGCATCTGAACCATGGAGGACATCTTGAAGTTACCATAATCTAACACTTTGGTGCCCATTAGATAGTTCCATGCTTCAGACAGTGGTTTCATATGATGGTTTGCTATATTTTTATTGTTATCAGTAGTTACAGACCATTATTTTTATTTATCCGGGCATGGATGAACTTGCAGATGATTATCTTGATGGTCACATGGTGTATGAGTACTCATTCCTACTTGATTTGGACTTTCTGAGTCCACTGGCACACTCAGTTTTCAATTCTGGGCACATACAGATGATGTTATGGTCATTTCATCACTTAGCAGCATATTGCCATGTAAAAATGGCCTATACAGGACTTACAGAGATCATTATCTTTCTCCTAGGGCGCTATAGAGGAGATATGGGGTGCAACAACTTATCATTACCATATTCCCATATCCCCGGACACATTGGTGCAATCAGATAGGTGCCCGGAGCACTTGGCAGTGAGTTACAGGCATTTTTATCTTTTAGAGGTGATGTTCCGGCAACAAAAAAATGGAAGAATGGCTAGCAAGGAAATCAATTTGGCTTAGTGAGGCAAGGAAATGGCATGAGGTTGGTCCGAGACTTGTTATTGATGCATCCTACACTCTTCGGCACAGCCTTCATCATCAGTGGGGTCCACACGTCCTCCTAGTCATCACATGGGGGCGTCTTCTTATGTTATTGGGGGCACATGTCCTAGTGACTTTAGTCACTTTATGATGTATCTTATGTTTATTGTATATTGGTGGGGCTAGTGAAGATGTGTTACCTCCTAGCCACCACATGTTGTCATATTGATGTTCCTAGTGATATGTTATGTCATACGTCCCCCCTAGGGTGTCATTGAGGGAAAATGTCCCCCTCCTTTTGAGTGATCCATGTATATTATATCCGCACTTGTTAGTAGTTGATCTCATTGTATTATCTTTTGATCGCAACCACTCTTTCAAAAAGTGGTTAGGGTTTTGGTCTCTCTCAATTCTATTTAAGTGAGAGGAACCCCTCTTCGAATATTCATAATAAAAAGATTTTTGCATAAATTATTGGATCTTCTTTGTGGGATGCTCTTGTACATGATTGGAAAGTCTATTTCTCTTAGCATTTGAGACATTGTTTGTGGATCCAAAATATTTTCGTGGAAGATAGTGTTTTAATGCAAGAGGACGACTTCACTTGGGCGTTTTTGCGGGCTTCCCCTGTTAGAGTTTGCACTTTAATTCAAGATCTTTAACTAAATGAAAGACAAGCACATCAAAACACAAGAGACACAATAATTTTCCTCGAGGAAACCATAAAGGAGAAAACCCCGCAACTTCCTCATAAATAGATTTGTCACTAATACAATATCAAACAAGATAGAAACCAAAATGTAAGATGTCTTCTACAGCTCTCTCTCTTTCTTCTCCAGCGAACTTGTCTTCTCTCTCTCCTTGTGCGAACTTGCTTGAGTGAGTGGTGTGTCCAAATGAGAGAGCAAACTCTCTATTTATACTTTATGTTTGGGTGACCATTTTCCTAATGGGGCCGACCTCACTAACTTAACTGGGCCGACCTGTCCTAGGGAGACTCAATAATACAATTTACATTTGATCTTAAGGGATCTAATGCCCCAACTTACAATGGAGGTTTTACCTCAATAACATTGCATGACCAAACATAATAATGACATCCCCAAACGGAGGAAAACATCTCCATCGGAGGTACAAATAAAATACAATAATAATAATAATAATAATAAAGTACAATGAATATCTTCCGAAGTTACATTTACAACAACATCCCCAACTCGTTTCTCTTGAAGGCATTGTGTATCAGGGGACTTTCAATAGCATCTTTGATCTTTGATATGCTCTCTGCTATTTCTTTTGCATTTACAGTTCATTTTTCTTGAGCATCAAATCTCACTTTGGTAGTTTGCTTGTGTTGGAGAGAGGGGCGCACTACCTCCTTTGGGAAAATCGATTTCAACTTGGAGATATCATCAAATCATCTCAAATTGATCAAGAAGGGATAGATCATCATTTGCAAGGAATGTACAAGATTTTTCAGGTAAAATCTACTCCAAATCTTTTGTTTTGAATTTCTAATCCATTGGCCATCTAGTTTAATTCTTCAAACCCTAACTACTAAAACTTATAAAAATTCTCTAGCTCTAATAACATGGATATTTGGCGAAATATTTATGGGTCTACATCTTTAGGACTAGCCCTAAGTGGGTCTCCTAGGGTGTCACCCCTAGAGGACTCCATCTTGCCCCTTTCCCTAGGCACCGGTCTTCATGCCTTACGCCCTCCTTGACTTAGCCATCTTCTGAGTTATTTTGAGGTCCAATCATTGCTTGTGTGCTAAGATACCATCAAATCTCTCATCACGCTTCATCCTAAAGGTGCTAGAAAGCCTCATCTTGACCATAACCTTCTACCTTGGTCACGTTTCCCATGGAAACAAGAATCATTCTCATTTGCTAGTACCTTGATCCTAGATCCGTTATTTAAATTCATAGTCACTTGTACTATTCATATTGGGTTGATATTTTACCTTTCTTAAGCCTCTCAATCCAAAGTTAATTCATCTTGTGACTTCATCCCTTAGGTCTAGGTTTTATCATCCATCACCTTAAACATTATGTTGTATAAGTCTGATCTGGTGATTGGGTTAGATCTCTCCTGTCGGGAGTAGATCAGGGTCTCCCCCTTTGTTACCTAGGGCTTGGGTAGCATAAAGTGAAGAGTGCCTTGGTTGGCGTGACAACCAATCTATCTGGGGATCGAGGCCCTCTTAGGTCACCTCTTTAATTGCCTAGCTCCTCTAGCGTCCTTGATAGGATCATCTAATAGGGGCAACTACAAGTTGTGTGATAACATGTCCTTCATATCAAATTTGCTAGCTAGCTTCTCCTTGCACTATGCAATGAACTTCTCATAACCATGTGTAAGGATCAAATCATCTATATACAAGACGAAGACAGGTAGATCAGAGTTATTAAATAAATAATAAAGGTTAGGATCTACAACAATCCTTGTGAAGCCCAAATCCGTAAGTACTCATCAATCCTTGAGGAACATACACATGGTGCCTACTTTAGCCCATAAAAGGCCTTCTTGAACCTGCACACATGGGTATTGTTACCCCCCATTTTGTATGGGTGTCCACTTGCGAATTTCCTCACAACTTCAATAGGGGGTGATAGGTTGACGGAGATTTGGATGGCCTAGTATTGATGCTTGCCTTTGTGATGGTGCTTTGGGTCCTTGATGTTGATGCTCTATTGTTGATGATTGATTGATGTTGGATGAGATTGCACTTGTTCATGGTACATGGTTCATCTTCTTCATGAGCCTTCTAGGGTTATTGATATTATTTGACACCTAGATCACGTGTTCTTTCATTATGCATGGAATGCCCTTGTATCTCACTCGCTTGGCATAACTTGATGACATGGATGGTATGGTTGCCTTTGGAGGCCTATCTTAGTGGAACACTCTCGCTCATAACATATGGGTTGCACTTGAGGCCCCTTTATTGATAATTTTCCATAGAGTGCATTCCTTGATAACACTTATATGATGATGTGGAGACCTTTCTCTTGTTTAGTGTGAGACCTTTCTCTTGCTCTTTATCATGTGGATAGCTTCATAGCAATATTAGGTGTCATCTTTGGTTGAGCGCCCTCTTGGTTTCTCTCTCGTGGCATGTCTGGCAACGTTCTATTGACTTGTGGATGAGGCCATCCCCTTCTTCAAGGTGTTAGTTGGCTATTGTGGACACTTGTTCTTAAGTTAGATGCTCCTATTTTTTTATCAATGGTCTCCTTGGATCATGGATTGATGAGTTGGCATGGAGGTTGGGGTTTGGTTGTTATGTGGACATTCGTTCCACATATGTTGAGGTCGTTGCCCACTTGATGGAGTATTGCACATAAATCTATTTGTTAAATGAGGGTTTGAACCCTCGATGCAAGGAAGGAACCTCTTGCACTTGTTGACTTGTTCTACATTCATTGGTTTTTCGTTGATGAGAGCCCACCCTTTGGAGGGTTGTTTACACACTCATCTAGGCCATTTTTAATGTGACGTTTTTAGAGGGGTGTCCTAGCTTCGAGAGAAGTTATCTTTTGACAGAGTGCCCAGACTTATGTCATCTCAACACCATGAGATGCAACGTGGTCACGAGATTTCCGAAAAGTGGTTATAATATAGAATCTGATAAATATTGAGGAAGTTAGCATTTCCAAAGCTATCATTTAAAGAGTCGCACCGCATTTTTTATACATGTGTCTTTTGGAACCTTTTCATTGAGAGAGATTGCCTTATTTAATGAAGCACTCCACCTTTTGAGGCCTTTTTCTTGGAGCACTAACTTTGGAGAGCCTTTGGAGGCTGGGTTTGAGTTCTTTTTGTCATCATTCACCTCCATTTGATGGATACAGCCCCTTCTTGGGCCTTTCTTCTCTTGGACATTGTACTTGTGGCTTTGACCACCATCTTTTATGGATTTTGTTTGAGTTGGTTAGGGTTTAGAGGAGTATTTTGGAATTGTTTACTCCTCCATAGAATAGATCTAGGGTTTTGTTAGATCTATTATTTTTTATTGTAAAGGAAGTTGAGATTATCTCCTATATAAGAGAGCCTCTTCCTCATTTGTAAATCATGTTTGGATTGGGGGAGAAAACCCACTAAGACTTAATGAAATATCTCTTGGTGCTTATGGATGGTCGATGCTAGTGCTATGATGAGGAAACCTTGTTGATGCTATCGTGTACTTTTTTGGGTCAACATTGGTTTCTTGCTTTGGATGATTTGCATGTGAGCTCTTTAGTTTGCAAGGTTTAATTTATTTGGTTTATGGTTGAATAGGTGGTGTATTTTCAGCTCTTGATTTTATGTCCATGCTTGATGAATACTATGCCCAAATTAGTGTTGAAGATACCATTTAGGTTATTCCCTTGTGGATCCTTGGATAAATCTAGCCTTTCTTGGATATGTTAGGAATTGGCTCTCAAACCCGAGCTATCCTTGGATGTCAATAAGCTCTTCATTAGTATCCTTGATTGACCCCATTTTCCCATTTGATAAGACACTAGTCTCCAATCCCTTCATCACCATTATCTTTTACTTTCAAAAAAACCTTATTTTGCTAGGGTTACTGTTTAAATTCACCTTGTGCTTCATTGCTAAAGCCTAGTAATTCTATATAGGGACTTCTCCCTTGAGCTAGAGAAGAGCTAACCTAAAGAGTAGAAGAGGGTTGGTAAGGTGACAGTGGCCCCCTCTTAGCTATCCATAAGCCATCATTGGTTTTAGGGCTTTCAATCTCAAGATGTTGGTTTCTGTGGTAACAAGTATCTCACCCATGCACCTTAATACCCCTCAGTTGATTAATCTATACTACCTCGCCAATCAAACCATTCAGAAAAGCAATCTTTAAATCCATCTAGTATAAAGACCAACCAAAAATTGATGCAAGAAACATAATGATTCTGATGGAAGTATACATGACCACTGGAGCAAAATTCTCTTCATAGTCAACTCCCTCTCTCTATGAAAATTCTCTCAATACAAATCTAGCTTGGTACTTCTCTATGTTGGCATCGGTCACATGCTTTACCTTGTACAAACACTTGGAATCTATCACGAATTTCCCCTTGAGTCTTGGAACAATTCCCCATACATCATTATTCATAATGGATCCATACTCCTCTATCATGGAATCCCACCATACTTTCTCTACAACTAGTTCCTCATAACTGGAAGGCTTTGAATCAATAATAGAAGACATCAGTGCAACATAATTACAAAATTTCTTGGGGGATGACTCACCCGAAAAGAGGTCTTTGGTGTTCCTACTTGTTGTTGTGCCTCCTACAAAGTCTAGGTAAGCCATCTTGGATTCCTAGTTGACCTAGAAGATAAAGTGATCTTTGTTCCTTCACTAGAACTTTGCTAATCTGAACCTAATTTTTCGTTCTCTTTTAGAACAACACTTGGGATAGGCGGACAGCAAGATTTTCTCCCTCCTTAACCTCCATAGGAGTCTCCTAAGGCTTACAGGGCCATACATCCTCATCAAATTTCATATTACAACTTACCACTATCTTTCATTGTGATGCAAGAGAGATTTGGTAATTCTTAGAGAACTCATTGAGTCATTATAACCAACAAACATACCATTCATGCTAGAAGGTTAGGTTTAGATCTCTTCTCATTAAAAATACAAATATACACATGGAAACCAAATACACAAAAGTGAAGTGTGATACCTAATTTTTCTCACCAATCAAGTTTTTTCTTGTGTCTTCTCCTTCAATAACCTGCAAGGACACTTGTTGAAAATGTAGATAGTTGTATTGCATGCTTTTGCCCAAAGACACATGGTCAAATCTTGAACATGAATCATAGCCTTGGTTGTTTCTATGGTGGACCTGTTCTTCCTCTCTACAACCCCATTCTAATGAGGGTTGTAAGGTACTATCAGTGCCCTTTTGTTCCTTGCTTTCCTACCAAGGGCATCAAAGTTTTTAGAGGTGTATTCTCCCCCATTGTCGAACCTCGGCACCTTAATATTCTTATCTATTTAATTCTCCACAAGAGCTTTAAACTCTTGGAACTCAATGAAGGCTTCATCCTTGGTCTTCATGAAGTAAATCCACATTTTCCTAGAGGAATCATCAATGAAAGAAACATAGTAAATGGTACCCATTAATGAAGTTGAAGTCCACTAATGTTTGAATGGATCAAATCAAGAATCCCTTTGTCTATGCTCACAACTAGGAAAAGGAGTCTTGGCTTGTTTGCAAAGATTAAAACCCTTGTACAGTCATGTCTTCTCAATATTGAAGTCTGGCAATCCCTACACCATGTCCTTCGAAAGAGGTAATGCTCCATAGTGCAAGTGATCGAATATCAAGTGCCAAAACTCACACAATTTATCATTCATGCACTTAGCTCCATATTTGATAATATCAACAAACAACCTATAAAGGCCACCTTTTCAAGAACCTTTGGCCAAAACTCAACTAGGGTCCTCGCTGAGATCTCTAATAATAACTAGTTGATAATCAAACTTAGCCACACACCTAAGATAATTCATGGTATAAACTAAAGGAAAGTTCTTTGTTAAACCAGGAACATACAAAACATCATCTAGCTCAAGAACATCATCTGATGGCATTGGATCAAATCAAGAATCCCTCTGTCTATGCTCACAACTAGGAAAAGGAGTCCTGGCAAGTTTGCAAAGATTAAAACCCTTGTACAGTCATGTCTTCTCAATATTGAAGTCTGGCAATCCCTACACCATGTCCTTCGAAAGAGGTAATGCTCCATAGTGCAAGTGATCGAATATCAAGTGCCAAAACTCACACAATTTATCATTCATGCAGTTAGCTCCATATTTGATAATATCAACAAACAACCTATAAAGGCCACCTTTTCAAGAACCTTTGGCCAAAACTCAACTAGGGTCCTCGCTGAGATCTCTAATAATAACTAGTTGATAATCAAACTTAGCCACACACCTAAGATAATTCATGGTATAAACTAAAGGAAAGTTCTTTGTTAAACCAGGAACATACAAAACATCATCTAGCTCAAGAACATCACCTGATGGCATTGGATCAAATCAAGAATCCCTCTGTCTATGCTCACAACTAGGAAAAGGAGTCTTGGCATGTTTGCAAAGATTAAAACCCTTGTACAGTCATGTCTTCTCAATATTGAAGTTTGGCAATCCCTACACCATGTCCTTCGAAAGAGGTAATGCTCCACAGTGCAAGTGATCGAATATCAAGTGCCAAAACTCACACAATTTATCATTCATGCACTTAGCTCCATATTTGATAATATCAACAAACAACCTATAAAGGCCGCCTTTTCAAGAACCTCCCTCTGTCTATGCTCACAACTAGGAAAAGGAGTCTTGGCATGTTTGCAAAGATTAAAACCCTTGTACAGTCATGTCTTCTCAATATTGAAGTTTGGCAATCCCTACACCATGTCCTTCGAAAGAGGTAATGCTCCACAGTGCAAGTGATCGAATATCAAGTGCCAAAACTCACACAATTTATCATTCATGCACTTAGCTCCATATCAAGTGCCAAAACTCACACAATTTATCATTAATGCACTTAGCTCCATATTTGATAATATCAACAAACAACCTATAAAGGCCACCTTTTCAAGAACCTTATCGAATATCAAGTGCCAAAACTCACACAAGTTATCATTCATGCACTTAGCTCCATATTTGATAATATCAACAAACAACCTATAAAGGCCACCTTTTCAAGAACCTTTGGCCAAAACTCAACTAGGGTCCTCGCTGAGATCTCTAATAATAACTAGTTGATAATCAAACTTAGCCACACACCTAAGATAATTCATGGTATAAACTAAAGGAAAGTTCTTTGTTAAACCAGAAACATACAAAACATCATCTAGCTCAAGAACATCAACTGATGGCATGCAAAAATAGAAAACCCATTCCATTAACTGAATAAGAGGAATCGTCATCCAACTCCACCTTATGCTAATGTCCTATTCTTGAAGTCCATTGAAATCCCTCTTGTTAAAGGTCATGTGTTTGGATGCTCCACTATCCACATACAACCCTACACTGGATACGATGTTGGTGGAAAGGCACAAAGCCATGGAAAAATCTATCTCAAGCTTAGATGCTAACTCGTCCACTCTAGCGGAAGCATTTACACTCCTTACAAATTGCTTCTACTATTGTTGCTTTCCCTTCACCTTTCTTCTTCTCAAGGCACTAAGATGCATAGTGGCCCATCTGTAGCACTTGAAACACTTCACGTGACTCAAGCCTTTCTTTCCCCCGTTCAAAATAACTTGAATCTTCCTTCTTTCCCTTTTGACCCCTCCTACGTCCTCCTCTCTTACCTACACTCCTCACCTTCCCAATGAGGGTTAGGTTCTTAATCTCCTCCACTCTAGCTGAAACTATCTTTATCCTTGTCTCCTCTTGGATGAAATCATCCAAAAGCTTCTCAAAGGTGGTCAACTTCTCATGAGCACACACACACCCTGCATAAAATATCCCCGAGGTCAAGATAACGCATTTAGTGCTATGGGCACCAACTCCACATTCATAACCTTCATCCCAAAAGCAACAATCTAATCTCGTTATGGGCACCAACTCCTCATTCATGACCTTCATCCCAAAAGCAGCAATCCGATCTCGCTATGGGCACCAACTCCTCATTCATGACCTTCATCCCAATAGCAGCAATCTGAGCTCTCAACTCAATGATTTTCATCAAGTAGCTAGCCATTGCGCCTATGTCATTCATGTGCGTGTTGGTAAGCTTGTTCTACAAAAACATCTTGCAATAAATATTCACTCTGATATAGTGATCAAGGCATGATACAAATCCTTAGTCAACTTCTTCTCCACAATGTGAGGGGTCAAATGGACCTTCACATAATCAAGGATGATTCCCTTCACTTTGGATGTCTTCTTGCTGTGTTCAGCAAATGATGCGAGATCAGTAGGATTTAAAACCTTAGCTTACACAAAACACCAAAGATCAACCTCCTCCAACAACATTTTTAGTGTGCACTTCCAAGTTGTAAAGTTGGAAGTGCCCTCTAACCAATCACACTCTATGATACCAAGACTAGTCATTCTTACAACTCTTTGAACACACCTCAAACAAACAGATAAGTCAGGAAACAAATCAGATTGACAACTTATCATAAGGGTAGATCACCTCTCTCAAGCATAAACAACACTACAATCACCAAAGTCTCACGAGCATCTCACCCACAAACCCCTCACAATCTTATGTGCCTATCTCTGGCACAAACACTCCAATCTCTGGAGTCTTTTGGGTATCACATCCTTTGAGATCCTCTGATGACTCCCTCTCACTAGCAATAACCCACTCCTTACACAAATCTAAAAGATATCGCATACAAGGCCTTGATACCATGTTAAATTTTCATGACATGGTAAGCATATCTACCTCGTAAATACAATCCTAAACCTAGGAATCCAAATACTGAACAACTCTTATCAAAACAATTAAATCTAGAAGCTAGATTACAAACAAATAAGTCTAAAAATATGAACAGCGAATACAAATTTGCGGCATGCAATCACATCTATCTTCTATTCACTGAAAAATATTTGCATTTGCAATAGCTCAAAACTTAAATTGTCTGACCATACCAGTGGTGCACCCTAAGTCTCTTTTATAGAACAACAAACATAAGGGAAATATAATGAATCTGGTCACATGCGAAGAAACACCCCACCTAAGAGAATGCTACCCCTAACCCTAGTGTGCCCTCATGAATGGATAAGGTTACCTAAAATAGAATGATCCACATGGGATAATGTTGCCTCAAATCAAACACTCACTGGAGTGAACTGCATGCATGAACTCATGTACCAACCCTTCTATGGATTTGTGCCTTCCAAAGATAGCCAAACTCCAACATGCACTAGGATTTGCACACTACCTAACTGAAGATGGAGAATTATAAAGATGGTGCATGCACGTCACTCACTCTACTAACTACCTACAACTACTATTGCGCCCCTAGAGAATCCATTTAGGGAGTTAGGGTTAGGTGTAAGTTCCACTTTTAGATTTTTATAGGAGCTACTTTTGGGCTCCCACTTTGCATTGTTATCATGGTACCGCATAGTCCCACTAACCTATTTTTGTGGTCATTTGTTGGACATTAATAAAATTATCTTATCTATCTCCATCACATGTTTCCCACACAAGGATCGAGGTATTGCTATTGTGCTAGATCTGCCCATCATGTTGCATTGCTACTAACGGAGAAACACATACGTAGCACCAAGTAAAGAAACTAACACTCATCATTAGGACACAATGTAGAAGAGTAGAGAACAATGTTGCAACTAGTAGAGGAGACAATTATGTATGTCAAGGTTCAAGTGGAAGTTTCGATTTGGGAGGAGGGAAAAGTACAAATACAGCATGTCGCAATACAACAAAGAAAATATTAAAAGAAAGGAACAAAAACCAAATAATAAAATAAACCCCACTAGATTTGGATAAATTCGTGGAACATTGGAATGTTCCTTAGTTGTCCCTTCTCATTCCATGACTTCATCCAAATATTTAGTATAGTTTATTTCATTATTTTGGTTGGTAAAGCAGAGATATTCGTATTCCCCCCACTAAGGTTCAAATCGCCTAAAGGCACGTTCACCCCTCATGGGCCTGTGCAATCGCATAAGAGTGTCGCTTATGGTTGGGGCTAAATACAAGTCATGGATGAATTTGGCAACATAACTTCCCTCGTGATGGCATCTTAACCAAAAGATATTATATATGGTTGGGGCTAAATACAAGTCATGGATGAATTTGGCAACATAACTTCCCTCGTGATGGCATCTTAACCAAAAGCTATTATATAGATAGATAGTCCCAAAGGCTAACTCAGTGCTCAAGTAGTTTGACTTGCCATGTCATATATATATATATATATATATAGCGCCAAGGTTTAGTACAAGTGGTTTGACTTACCATGCCAAATTCGTGTTGGTTGAGGAGGTCATAGCTCTAATACACCTGGGTTCATTGGGATTAGGCATACATGTTGTCAGCCGGTGACATTTACCACAAGTACCATTCACGGAATGTGAAGAAGTGCCTAAAGGGTTTCCTCATGGAATTGTTCCTTGGAAAAAATAATAAATAATTAAATAATATATATTTAGTCAATTGGGTCTAGTTCGAGTGGTTGTGGGGTGGACTGTTATCCTCCCTACTCAAGTTCTATTCCCATAAGTGACATGTTGAGCTCATAATGAGTGTATGTAATGGCTTCAAGCCCTATTGTTGATTGGCCTTGTGCCCTGAAGAATCTAGGGTTTACCTTGGATTCTATCCTCGAAATGAGCGGAAGTGCCTAAGGGTTTGCCTTGAGATAATTTACTTGGAATATATATATATCATGAGATCTAATATGCCTAGGTCCATTGGGGTTAGGCACATTTACGACAAATACCATTCACGGAATGTAAGGAAGTGCCTAAAGGGTTTCCTCGTGGAAATGTTCCTTGTAAAATTGGAATATATATATATATATATATATATATATGTTTCCATGCCTTTCTTATAGTATTTTCTTTGTTGTATTGTGGCACATCATATTTATACTTTTCCCTCCTCTCAAACTAAAACTTCAATTGAGCCTTAGCATATATACTACCTCCTCTACCAATAGCATATATACTATTTCATAGTGCTACCCTCAAGAAGGGTCACTAAGAGACAGCACAATAGCAACACACTCTTAACCTCTAGATCAATGCGGACCCGTGAAACCCCCCACCCATCCCCCGAGTTCTCAGTGGCATGACAGGACCAGATCCCTCCCCTTGAGGTAGACAAGACCCTCTCAGCCTTCGCAACAAGCCACTTCCTCTCGACAGCAACACAATAGATGGCCAAGGCCTTCCACTAGTTCTTCCTTCGGACAACATACTATTTGGAGTTTCCTTCATTCTACCTCGGATGTTACGAGAGATGGGTCTATTCCATGATAGACCCACCTCATTGCCTCTAGATCTTCTTGCCCCTGGATCTTTTACAAAACTTTTGTACATATCCACCCCCGTGCGATCTCTTGTGCTCAAGGTCAAGAGTTTTTCATGTATTTCATGACACAGTATAGACTTCATACTCCACTCTACTTTCCTTTCCTTTCTTGTATTTTGCCTTTTAGAGGAGACTCTTTGGCACTTCCGCTTTGTAATGCCATCATTTTACTCAGCAATCACATTGACCTATTTGTGGTCATTAGTTGGACATTAATAAAATTATTTTATCTTATCTTATCTTCTACATTGAGCCTGAATGATAAGTGAAGTGTTGAAGCTCCCATTTGAAACTTCCATGATGAGTGAAGTGAAGTGTTCACTCAAAAGCCATTGGTTAGAAAATTCTTCACACAATTAAAAACACGAAAATTCAATGAGAATTTTTGTTTGGGTACCAAAAGTGAGCAACACAAGCATATTTAGGGCATTGGCTGAGGTGAAACCAATCTTGCTCTGCTTTATATTTGTTGGCAACTATATACTTCAATTATTTCTAGCTCTTATTTATCCTATGAACTATATATCTAATGAATTAAAATTTCTCGTTGCATGGAAAAACCTTGTCATGCTAAATTTAAAATGCAGGTGGGCAGAACAGTTAAGACCAACAGAGCTGGAATTGGCGTCATAGAATTGTCCCTACTTCCCTGTTCCCGGATAAATTTACTTTGCGCTTCTGGCTATATAGATGTTTGCAGGGGGGTGATGTAGGAAGGCATGGGTGGAAAAAAATAATGCTTCCTTGAAAGAGAACGCAACCACCGAGCGGAGGGATGATGTAGGAAGGGATAGGTCCACAAAATATAATGCTTCCTTGAAGGAGAATGCAGGCACCGCCAGTAATAGGCCAAAATTGGGCTGGATCCAAACCAAAAGCACACTCTAGAGTCTAATCTAAACTTGGCCCTTTGGGCAGGACACAGTAATATAAGAAGTCCATAACAAAATATAACAGGATACGGCCTTGGCCCAGAAAACACAAGCCCAGAATCAAACAGCAGTCACAGGAGCCCACGGGATCGTCTTGGACTTTGGGGGCTGGTCCCAATCCATCTACAGCAGACTCGGGATCAGCCACTATAGATTCCTAATCATCATTGCTGTATTAAGTAGTCGTTCAGCATCAAAAATGGCGAGGACAGGCGTTTGGAAACTGGTCATTCTGCTGTGTAGGCGGAGAGGGATGCTGTAAACTAATTAATGGAATGAATGGGTGTGCTTAAATTTAAATGTATTACAGGTAAAATGTACAGAGGCATCTCCACCCATGGCATAACATTGACTGTTCCTCAAAGTTCACCAAGGCTGAAGAGTATTAGGCATATCAAAGGGAGCAAAAAGGAGAGAAATTGACCTGGATGAGCAGCCACCGCATCTCCAATTGCAGAACAGCAACAGCGAACTGATTTAGAAATTAAAAAGGAGGGAAAGCTGAGTAGGGGAGGAGCCGACAAGGGTGGAGAAGAGGCGAGTGCATGTAATGTTGAAAACCGAGAGTGAAGAATCTGCATATCCCCTGCAGAGTTTTACTCCACTCCACCCCCTGCTACTTTACTTCGAGGTGAATGTTATCCTTCGGAATGCCCATACATGTATTCCAAATTTAACGATCTCAAGGATCATATTATGCAAGTTGTTGAATGGTTTTCACGGCTCATTCCCAAGTATTTTTCATTCAATTTTTGTTTTCAAAGTGTGTTACCTGACCTGGTTAAGAATTGAATCTTGTGGTGTGTTTTGAATTAGGTCTTTGCATGAAAATATAAGAGTTAAAATTCAGGTTTGGTTTAAATAGGATTGATAGGTTTATGATTATTATGTAAATTTGAAATTTATATATATATATTATTTTTCCTGAGGAGAAATTTAGGTGATTGGGAAGTTTTTGTGTCCATCAAGGGTTGATTTTGATCATCATTTGATTCCTAGTGAATATAAGAACACTTTGAGTGGGCCTAACAGTTAAGAACATGTGTTCCTTCCTAGGAGGTCACAGGTTCAAATCCGGAGGGGGGTAGGGTATGTACACGTTGAGAGAAGACACCCAACCAATTGATGGTTGTTGTGGCCTACGTCGAAGACCACTCCCGCAAATCAGGAAAATGAGAGAAGACACCCAACCAATTGATGGTTGTTGTGGCCTACGCCGAAGACCAAAATCAGGGAAATTATAGCAAACAAATAAATAAATATATTTCACAAGTTAAATTCATTTTTAAACGGCAAATCATATAACAATTAAGAGCATGTGTTTCTTCTTAGGAAATCATGAATTCATTATTATTATTATATTAAAAAATTAATTTAAAATTTGTATTTATCTTTATATCAATTTTATTAAACAATACAACAATTATAAAAAATTTAACAATTATAAAAAAATGGTGTATTGTAATCAAAAAGTAATTTAATCATGTTTAAAAATTTTGAAAAAAAATAATAATGATAATTTTTTTAAAACATTCTAAAATTTATGGATTTTTATTTTACGATACATACAATTAACTTTTACAATACATACAACTAACTTTGTCTAGAACAAAAAATAATAATAATGATTTATAAAAAGTAAACATATTTAACAAGGGAAATAGCTGCGGTGGAGCTAAGCCCCTACCAAATGGTATTTTAGGTAATGTTGATGAACTGAGGATGGTAGTGGATGACACAATGAAATTGTTTCAAGACGACTTTATTCAATTGTAATTGAACTATTAACTCTAGTCTACAAAAGATTCAAAACTGCAGGGGGAAATATTGAAGAAATTATTGATAGCCAAGTTGTTCACGATATTGGTTGTTACCTATGTAAACCAATTAAGTAGAAACTTTATATTTGTGGTGCATATGGACACGTAGGTGTTTCTATCAATATGCAAAGTCTATTTGTTATGAAAAGTCGCGTTCAAACTAGGCATGCGAGAGCAAAGCAACCTAGGGCCGTGAATGGCAACCAATATTTAACCTCTTGCTGGATCTTGCCATGCCAAGAACCACCAGTACGAGGAGAGAACCCACTCCAAAGCTTGACTCTTTTGAGCTGACCTAACATATAAACGTAAATCCAAAGAGTTCTCGTCATTAGATTTGAATGTTGAAACTTATCGCTGGAATAAAGCATTCCACAGCTGACACTGTTTACAAGTTCCATATGGTAAATATCTTACATTCTATGAACTTCATCTTCGTAATATTCATTTGATGGATAAATACATACAAAACTATGTGGGATTTTGGCAATTAATGTAATACGATGCTCACTACGTATACAAAAATTACTCTGGAGACTATCTAAGTGCCAGCCTCCTCTCTGAGATGCTTATAAATCTGTACTAAGCCTCCTATGTGAACCTAGCTACCAATGTCCACTCATTTTTCATCAAAATGAAATTCATGTTGCCTCTTTGATGAGTCCTCCTAGAGTACAAGAGTTCATTTCTTGCATGAATGTCATCGACTCACGACAACTCTAAACAAGACTCAATGGCATGCAGCTAGAACCACAAACCAAGCAGAGGTTGATTTATGCATCGAGATAGATAGGTGGCACCAGGCACACAATAGAGAGAAACAATGAGCTAGAAAAAACATTTAGACCAAAGTACCACAATGGTTATTAATAAAAAAAATAAAAATAAAAAACACATTTACCAAAATTGCCAACTCAAATTTCTCATAGCGTTGCAATGGGTTGACCTGGTCCTCTTGTATATATCTATCTTAGTATAGCCTTGCAAAGAGAACAAACCCTAAATTGGGTTAACCTAGTCCTCTTGTATATATAGCGATCTTGGATAGTTCTCTTTGCTGTTGCAGTCCTCCTCTTACCAATTTATATATATGCCACCCCAATTTTGAAGCTGCTTGGGCAGTCAGATGAGGTTGCTGATTCAGCTCCCATATGCTACCAATACCACTCACCATAGCTGCAGCAACTTCTCTCGTCAAGCAAGCTGTATCTTCTTCCGCAATCGCTTTTTTCACGTGTCTTTCTCTTTGTTTTTTATCATTTTCAGGTAATTGTTGCTTCCTAGACAAGATTATTGTGTTGAATCTGTTTCCTGTATAATTCACATGATTTAATGGGCGAACATTTCTTTCGACATCTGCCCTTTTGCGGAAGAGTTGATCAGAAATGTCCGTCGTTGCGGAAAAAATAGGCGAGTTCCTCCGCCGACTGTTTCGATGGAGTTATGTTAAGCTTGCCGACCGTTTCAGCAGAGTTATGGTAATCTTGCCGACCTTTTCGGCGGAGTTAGGTTAATCTCACTGATGGCGCATATCGTTGCCTCTGGCAGCCGTTCCTGCACTCATCATAATGATAGGATCGTTGTTCCTTGCAGACACACCCAATAGCCTGATCGAGAGAGGCCATCAGGAGAAGGCCAAGGCTATGCTGTAAAAGATTCTAGGGACACCCAATGTTCAGGAGGAATTCGACGATTTGATCGAGGCGAGCGAAGCTTCCCAGCATGTGATATTGCCAAGCTCCATAAGCTTGCTCGCAAAGGGTTTCCAAAGCACTGCCCATACCTAATTGGATACATCCAAAGACAAATTACAGTAGTAATAACAGACATTGTCCCCTGACGCTATTTCAGTTCATTATAACATACGGAACATTGCCAAAATATAATAAAAAGGTACACAACAAAATCCTTTTTAATAGACCAACTTCATGATTTAAAAATATGTGATTCATTCTAACCAAATTATGCATTTTTATTTAAGGTGTGCTGCATGGGTATCTCATAGAAGTATTTGAATTCTATGCATGAAGTGCATGAAGTGCATGAAGAAAGATGGTGAATGCATATTTCTCTATCTATGAAAACCGTTGTGACCATTGCTTTGAAGTTTGAAAGAATTACTAGTAAAAAATAGGCACAGAAAGAAAAATGTGTGTCCATTTGCTCATTTAAAGTTTGAAGAAGCTCGTTGTTGCATTACCATGGTCAAAGACTTATGGAGAGGCCACTGCCATTTGTATAAAGAATTGTCAACTCACCTTGGGTATCTTAAGTAATCCAACTATTCCATTGTTATTATAGTGCTGAGCATCAATGGAGAGGAAACTTATCGGTTTTTATGTAATTTTATTTGTGAAATAACAGCAAATTGGCTACAGAGAACATCTTTCCAATTCACGGAGATTGCTTACTTGATTTTCTAAAATGTGAAACTATGAAAAGTTGCGGCTGCAAGTAGAATAATGGTGTCACTATGGTTGGTGATACTTTGAACAAACATCACGCTATTGATTTTGTAATTAATAAATAAACAAAATAAAATTAATGTTGTAAATCACACGTCACTTTATTTTATTTTTTTTATTAAAAAATGTTAGTTATGGTAAATTATTTTAAATTTATTTGGTTATATCTGTTAAATTTTGAATTATAAAAAATAAAATAAATATAATATAGAAAAAAATGTTAATACCTACTATTTTAGAGAATCAAGCAACATAAAACACTAAACACAAATTTTATATCTATTAAAATTTAATATAAAACAAACTGAAAATATCCAGGAGTAAGCGGTTTTTTTTTTTACGTTACAACTCAAACGCCAAGGTCGAGGCCTTTATGGTTCACAGTACCTTAGTGTACAAGTGGCGAGCCAAGGAGTATCACAGATTCAAAGACCAAGACCGCAATTAACTTCTGCTTTTCCTTATGGTAGCAGAACATGATAGGTGGGGATTTGGATTTTCGGTAGGACAACACATGTAGTGTTTTCAGTACAGGACATAACATGTGGCATTTAAATTATTATTACTAAAATTTCTATTTAAATTCTAGGACATGTGTAAAATTCTGTAATTTTTTTAATTTTAAATTTTTTTAATTTCATTTTAAATTCCGAAAATAAAGCCATCTCCTGCAGGGATTTATGTCTTTTCAGACATGTCCTTCACCAATCAAAAAATCAGAATTTCATTTTTCAGAAATTAAAATAAATAATTTTTATTTTATAAAAAATCAAATTAATACTTTTTTTATTGAAACATAATGAAAATAACATTATGAATTGCAAAAAATTTACAAACTAATGCAAGTCAAAGGCCTTTGACTTCCCAACAGAAAGTATATCCCTACCAAGGCAAGAGCTAATAAGTAGGGATTAATAATAATAATTTAAGAAACACAAACCTATTTAAATATATTTAATTTTGAATACTCTTACTTTAACAATTAACAAATATTATTTTAGTATTTTTCATTTTGAAAAATATTATTTAAATTATATAGACTTCTTATTGAGAATTTTTTTTTTAATACCCTTCCTTATATAGAAAATTCCAAAAAGAAAGAGAAATGCACTTACCTCCTTGTTGCTAAAGTAAGATGAGGCCAAAGTAAGGGTGGTTTGGAGTGGGTTTATAGAAGAACCTCTTACATGTTAAATATTTAAAAAATATGTATGAGGCCAAAGTAAGGGTGGTTTGGAGTGGGGTTTATAGAAGAACCTCTTACATGTTAAATATTTAAAAATATGTATGTTTTACAGTGGATTAGAAACTTCAAAAAATTTGTTGTCAATGTTTCTCTGTTCTGGTTTGGTTTTATGAAGGTCTATTCTTAGTTGGGATCAAGGCTTGCATGGAGTCTAAAGGATGGAAGTCTTGTACATTTGAGAATTGATCCCTTCGTTGGTGGGGAGTCTTTTTATAAGTTGTCTTCTCAACTTATTCGGGATTTCAATTCTTCGAGTCAATATAGACTTGCACGAGTGAGGGGTTTATTAGAGGGTTCACATTCCTATTAGCTCTCAGTTGAGAAATTAGGACTCTCTGGTGATATGGCAGTCAAATGGAATACTTTTTTTTTGGTATTAATCAACTTAGTATCCGGCTTGTTGACAAGACTAATAGACTTATGTGGGCATGGAATAATTCGGATGGCCAAATTAGTGGCAAGTTGGGTTATGAAGCCTTTTCAGCTTCCAATGTGTTAATTCCAAGGAATTGGTGGTTTAAAAAATTGTGGAAACTGTATATACCTTTGACAATTAAATGCTTTTCCTAGCTCAACTTGGAAAACAGAGTTCTAACCGTGGGACAGTATGACTAGATGAGGATTTGAAGGCCCAAACATATGTTCTATGTGCAGGAAAGATTATGGGTCTATCAAGCATTTGTTCATGGATTGTTTCTTTTCTAGAGTTGTCTAGTCAGGGGTTCTTTCAGCCTTAAACATTGCAATAACATGGCCTTTGGAAAACGTTGATGAAAGTATGGCATTTTGGTTCCTTAAGGCCCCTCTTTATAAGGAACTGCCCCTTATTATTTGTTGGATCTTGTGGAAGGCAAGGAATTCATGGATTTTTTATGGTGTCCAACAACAAATTCGGTTTCTTTGCTCTAAGGTTTTAGGTCTTCATAAAGACTATTACAGAGAACAGTGTCAGCCTAAGTCAGGGAAAATTTTAGGGGCAAATTATAGCCCATGGGCAAAATTATAGGGGTCACCAAGAAACCCTGGGCAAATTTTTAATATTAAACGAGTTTTTTGAAATTTAAGAAATTAGCCCACATTTTATGAATCCCCACATGGTGAAAAATCGGATAGCCCACCCGGCGAGAGAGGGAAAACGCGATTTAGCCCAGTGAAAGAGGGAGGAAATGGTCGGTTCGCCCCCGTCATTCCCGTAATGGAGTCCAAAGGTAGTTGGTTCGCCAATAAATTTTCATTCATGGAGGCGTGAGTAGTTCGTTCGAGTAGTTCGTTCGCCCATGGTTTTCATTCATAGAGGGGATTGCTAGTTTGTTCGCCCCAATTTATGGACCATAGGGCATTTTCGTTGGTTATTTCGCCTTGGATTCGAGGTTTTCGATTGAATTCGCTCCCCAAATATATATTTTCTAATTTTTGGGGCCAAATATTCCGTGGAATTTGATTAATGGAGGTATCCATGCTGTTTTTGACCTCCCCATTTCGCGGTTAATGAGAAAATCAGGGTTTTAGCTCCCACATTTGTTAGTAAGATGGGAAAACGTGCAACGGTCTAGACTCTAGTGATTTAGTGAAATGGGGACGTTTTTCCCCTATATAACGCTGCAAGGCTGAAAAATTTATCCCATACAAACCCACATGAAGAATCGTATGATTCGTATCTTTGCATGAAGCTTGAGTTGGGTTACAATTTTACAGTGGCTGAGTGGAAAGCAATTCAATGGTGGCTGAGTGGAAACTGGAAAATATCTTCGTTTTTTCAAGGTTCCTTGGGGTTTGCAGTCTTTGACTCTTTACAGAGGTTAGTTTCCAACTTTCCATAGAAAATTTGTTTTCCCCAACGCTTAGCAGCTAAAGCTTAGCAAATTGTCTTACATTTTTGTTGTTGTGCATGTTGGTGGTTTGAGCTACAAATTTGAGTTTATTTTTACTCCATCAGTGTCTTTTGAATAACTAAGAATTTATATGGAATTCATTCAGTAAGAGAGTTTGTTTTGTGATACAATGGTCATCGTGATTGCACCAGATTTTTGGTGGATTTGCATACCCTGATATAGTAATTGTCCTTGGTATAGTGCCAATTTTCAGTCCATTATGAGCTAGTTACTTTGGTTTAATTTCAATAGGCTCTGAAACAATATAATCTCAAATATAAAGTAGAAACTAATGAACTTGTCATAACTTCTTGTTGAGTTTTTAATACCAACAAATTATGTGTATTAGGGAACCAAATGGTGAGTCAAAGACATCAATGAACTATGTTGTGTATTTTTTTGTTTCAGAGATTTGACTAACTATTGTTTAATTGTTCTTCCTAATAGGACCTTCTTAAGTTCTTATAAAGGTTGTCTAATGACCAATTGGACCTGGCCATTATGATAAACCAACCAGTGTTGGTATATTTTCTACTAGATTTACCAATGGATATTATGGTAGGTTAGCCAATTTGACAGTGGTGGAGGAATGAGATTCTTATTAAAGTTTAGGATTTGAAAGTGGTGGAGAAATGGGATTGTTCACAAGGATTTTCTGAGGAATAAGTGTTTGCGTTATTTGTCTTTGATTTGTTAATGGCTACAACATCTTAGTAGAGTGGGTCATTTGTCCATCCACAGTCCCATTTTTTCACTGCGAATCGAAACTCCTTCCTCTAACACTTCAATTCGGTTATGTAATTCATCTTTTATCTCATTCCTTGTCTGGAATAGTCTTAAAAATTAATTGTGTGCAAAACTCTGTAGTTTTATTTCTAGTCTTCTACAATTGTTTATTATGTTTTCTATTCCTATTCATAATTATTGACTGGATGCTCACTATTGCTACAACTAGATTATGGTGTCATTAGCCTAAATGGCTTTCCTTTCTATGTGACTGTTGATTCTCGCTAGGGATCTATACATGCATGAATATCTCCTTTTCCATAAAAATTCTATAGGTCTTTTATATTGGTGCCCATACATCTTATTGATCTTATCATTATGCATCAATATTTCCATGCTAGCCTCCAAAAGACATTTAATCTAAACTCAGGTTGAACATTCCAATAAAATTCTAACACATATTTGAAGAGGAGCACTAGGGCTGTAACAGGAGGTTTCATCTTTCTATATTGTATACCATCTACTTGTTTCTACATACAATGAAACCAATAATGCAATTATCCATAAAAATGCTACTACCTCTGAAATGTCACAAATCTTCCCTAAATTGAGGTGAAAACCCTCAAACTGATGCCATAATTTTTGAACAATAGTGGGACATTCTGCAAGTGGATCAGCCCTCAAGGATGATGGCACATATTTATTTTAAGGTCGATGTCTACTTTGTAACAGTTCTTTACAGGTTCAACCTTTGCTTCAATCCCCTAACTCGGCCTTAAGGATGAATTTTGACAGGTGCAACCTCTCTCCAAACTGAACTCCGGGCCATTCTCCCACACTATGCAACATTATAGGCACTGCTTAGCCCTCAAACAACCCTAATCAACAATTCTGGGCATTTCTTATCCCTTGTATATCCCTAATCAGCAATTATGGGCATGCAAATAGGAATATATAGGACAAATTAGTAATTTCTGGTGTGAATTTTGACCACAGAAAATTAGTTCTAAGTGCACTTAGACCTCCAAAATAGTGGCAAACAGTCATGACAATTACTTCAAATCATCAAGAAGGGATTCTCAAGAATTCTAGGCGGTATGATGTCAATCCAAGACACCATTTTAGCAAATAGCATTTTAGCAAATTAGCATGTTCCATACCCTTATTGGAGACTAGTTCCCTATTATTGGAAATATTACCTAGTTCCCTAGTTGCCAAACTAATCATAAGCTACAAGATGAAATCATTGACCTTATTAACAATTTCATTGACAAGATTCTAGATAGGTTCTCAGAGCCTTTTTTCAGCAACACATTGGCATTGATCCTTCCAACTCCAAATTGAGCAGAAATCTAGGTACCAACCACATATACTACCTGAATAATTCCAATTCACATACTTAGCCACAAAATTACAATCATTCCACATGCTCTCAAAAATAACAGCGCCGTGGACTTACAATTGAGGGGTGGAAATAATATTGGACAAGATGAAATTACCCTGGATCCTATGAACATGTTGTGCCTGCAATTTCTTGTACCTCAATAGCACTTGCCAAGGAGATGAGCCCTCCAAATTGATTCCAATGCATTTGTTGTTAAGATTTTTCCGTCAAGAAGCCATATAAATGAATCCCAAGCCACCCTCCTCCTTAAGAAAAATGTAAACATCCCATGGGACCAAACACAACCCTTGCTCACCAGCATACTTGGCCCACAAAAATGTCCTTCTGAATTTTTTAGTCTTCTAGAATCTAAACTAAGCCTGGATAAGCAACCAATATAGAACCCACTCTCATCTCCATATCCTATTAATGCATCTGAATATAGTTAGATATCTCTTTTTTGAAGTTTCAACATATAGCTCATGATATCCTTCATGATAATAATACTTGTGTCTCTCATATTCCTAATAACCCTAGTGTATTATTTTAATTTCAATTGCATTCATCCATGGTGTTTGAAACACAAAGTGTCTCGCCTTCCTAAGGTATGGGGTGGGGGGGGAATACAGAGCACATTCTCCATGTCATTTTGTAGTACCAATGGTCTCTGTTTTGATAAGTTAAATAAATCAAAGTATTGGTTCAAATCATTGACTTTAAACTTCAAGAACTAAATCACACTTTGAATTCTTTTCCTCTTTGCAGTGGATTTGTAGTGAGTAGAAGCTAGTTTGCATGTTAATCATGATTGTATTGAGGCTTCCTTGGATGTAGCCTGGTTTTTTTTTTAACCTTGTTTAGTTTTGTCTCGGCATTCGTATGACTCATCACTTAGGTCTTCTCCTTAGAAGGTTTGTTCTAGATAAAACATTTATCCTCTAAAATTTTACCTTTGGAAATAGATGGGGAAGGAGGCCACTTTCAAACTTGAGGAAGAGATCAACAACTTGAACATCAATATGAAGTTTTATTTATTGTTGTTGAACTCTTGGATGTGCTCTTGTACATTTCATTGAAGCTTTTCCAAAGTTTCAACTGATTGATGTGCAAATCATGTACAACCATGCAGAGCTAAAATGTAGTCTTATTGACTTTATGAGGTCATCCCAATTCAAAATTGCATTATGAATCCTGATCTTGCTCCCTACAAGGTTTGATTTGGCAATGTCATCTTTTTGAATCTCAAATGTGTTGTTGTATTCAAGCCAAGTCTCCATGTGAATGATTCTTGAACTTCTAGCCTATTCATGACTACCAATCACAATGCCAAACCTTGAACTTGATGTCAACCTTGACGCTAGATGAAAATGAGGGAGGGTGGATGTTGATCCAGTCCTTAAGAGAATTCATTATTCTGAACAATGTCTACACGGTTTTTGCTAGTCTTTTTTCCATATTTAGGTCTTTGTCAGAAAGGTGTTTACTATTTATTAGTTTGTCAATTTATCGAAAATCTAGGTGAATGATGAATGACTATAAAGGAGGATGACCAAGAGGAAAGTTGCAAAGTATAATCCATCACACTAAAATAGAGTTGTTGGGTCACTATAATTAGAGCACTAGTGACCCAACTTCTAGGAAGAAAAACGATTTTTTATTAATTTATAGCAATGTACATAGAATTTGATCAACGATTTTGGCATTCCTTATAAAATTTTATGTTTAATTTCTAGCCATAATCCCTTAATAATACTACAAAATGTTCAAAATGGGAATTCAATGTGATATAGATTTTCGTAGGCAATTAAGGCACCTGTATGATGATCTAATTCTGCTTGGGTAACTTTTACCCAAATCGTTTTCCTGTATAAGAACCAATATTGTCAGACCATATTATTTATAGATAATATTGTATGGATGCCAATTTGTCAGGATCTTGGCTTAGTTGGGGTTTTCATCTCTATTTCTATGTTGGCTGTAGGCTCATCTCTACTTGACGATGTGAATAGAGATATTTCTTTGAGAAACATGAAACTTATTATTAGCATGTATGGGGCCAATAAAGTTGCCTAATCAACTTTGGCACCATCTTCATATAACCTCTCGTCCCACAGTACCTTTATTGGTTGATAATAGTTCAACAAATTATCAAATCATATTTGAATTCCATCTAGAACATGAATAACTTCAAGCCTAAGGCTCTTTAATTTTCCATTGTTTTTGCAGCCAATGTAGAACCTCAATGAGAGGCAACACAAATTAGTACCACAGGAAAGGTTAAAAACCATTATAGATTGTCCTTCAAACCAATTACAGACATCTAGTCAGCCAACAAGCAGTAAATTATACCAGTACAAAGCTGAATTTCATCCACAATCATTTTTCAGTCCAGGAATATAGAGTTTAAGGTAAAAATTACCTTAGGTGTCCATACCCTAAAGTTAATGTATGCAAGGTAAGCGATTGTATCAAAACTCAAATCTGTGCAACACAAATGTAAGCCACTGTGTTGGAATAGGTGGATAGGTGGACAACCACATAAACCTAATAATATGAACTTGCAGGGTCAATCTTGATTTGTTACCATGCATCAATGTGCATGAACTGCTAAAACTGGTGTTAGAAATGACAATAGCCTTTAGATCTCATCTTGAAGTTGATTCCATTGATCTGATTGTATTTAGATCATGTCAAGGGATGAGATTTCCATTAAAGATGATGTTAAGAACCCAAGATTGGTTAAGAATTTCTACATCCACACACATTTGATGGCTCCCTTTTTTTTCCTATTTCTTCATTAACCCAAGTTGGTGATCCCTCTCTCCCCCCACTCTAAGTATCGACAATGATGGTCACTTTGATAAGGTACTGGAGGTATCATTGTGAGCATGCTCTGTGTTTCATGGTTCAGGTACTAGTGAATACATGACATAGAATGCTCATTCATACTTCACAATACTCAAAGATGATATGAAAGAAGTGTTGGTGGAACCAGAAAATCCATCACTGCAGTTTCTCTAAATCTCAGAGCATAGTTGGAACAATGATCATAAAGACAATGCTGAGATTTCTTTGAAAAAGTAATGAATCTCATAAAATAGTAGCAAAGGAAAATGACAGTTCCATTTAAGCTATTGTTGGGATAAATATACTTGAAGATAAAATAATAGGTTTGGGTTGATATAATACTCAGTAATGGCTATAGTGAAACACAGGAGTTCAGAGTGCAACAGTTGGATCTATTCTCCTTTTCAATGATTATGCTAGTTTTTCTATGTGAGGGTTGAGGTCTAAGTGATGAAGGCTGCATATTTTGTGCAAAGCAATGGTAGCAGCTCAAATTTCTACAGGAATGAACCTCTTTCTATCTAATCTGGATGAAAACTACAGTCCTCATACAAACACTATAGATTCCACATGCAAGAATCTATGATGGGGCATATAGCAGGGTTTGATACCAGTACTGGCGGCTTCCCTCTGTAATTGGAATAGCTAGGGAAAGCGATGAAAACATAACATGAACAGGAATTATATTGGATCTTCTGCCCAATATTGAATATTTGCATACATAATTATAACCGGGATCACAAACTTTTGCTTCATTCCCTTCTTCCTAATTGAAGCTGTAATCCTCTCAAAGAGCTTGAAACGTAGAGCCAAGAAGTCCTTAACCCACCAATCCTTCGTTGTAGATCGCTCAAACATGAACTTAAATCACTCACTAAATGCATTCCAGGCTTTATTCTTCTGTGCTTTGAATAAAAGAATCCTTGCAAACTAATAAAGCCAGAGGTTCAATACATCTACTAACAATGAGCAGGTCTTTTGCTAAAGGGAGCAAACTGTAATACCCCAATTTTGACCCTTATGAAATATTGGCTTTTAATGTAAAATTTGTATACATGTGGTGTATGTTTCCTAGCGTGGAGCGCAAGGCTAAGGCCCCACTATTGTATGCTCAGATTTATTTATAAAGGCAAGTATTTGATATTTTGCTACCCATGTGCTACTAAGCCATAGAATATTGTAAATAGATGTAAATATTTAATATTGCAATAAAATACCAAAACTGGCTATGGAAGCAACTAATGAGAAGGGACCATGTGTATTTCACTAGGGAGTGGTGAGGGGGTTGTGGGATTGAACCATAGGCTGCCAAATGTTATTTTAAGAACCCATTTGACTTTACTTGCTGACATTTAATTTAGTTGTAAGAAAGTTGTTGAAGAATTCAGTCCATGGCTTCAATGGAGCATGGGCAGCCCATAAATTCGTATGCCAGGTATGGGCTATGTTTTTCTTGTACCACAAGTCACCCTACCTCATGGGAGTTGGTTCTTCCTCATTCCCATTCCATTGTTGAACATCCCAGCATCAGTTTTCATCCATTACACATGCCCAGCAGTGAGAAGGACCAAAAATCGCAACTTTGCAAGAACCCACGTTTTGAAGTGCCATAAATGCCTAGAATTTGGTATTGACAGTGAAATCCAATGGGGGATCCATAGATATGAACCTTGGGGCGAAATTGAGAGTATTAGATACCCCGAAATCCATTGGAAAACCCAGTTTTTATAGCCCAAAAATCCAGTGACGGGATTGAGTTATTTGATGACAGAATTGTGAGAAATCCAAGTGTGAATGATTGAATAGAGGTTGGGTTTGCTTGATAAACCCAATGAAGGCTGGAATCTCAAGGAATTAGCAGTTGGACCTTTCTATGCCCACCCTGAATATCACTGGAGGGAAGGGACGCCTAAGGGACTATGCAGCAGAGAAGGGGACCTTCCTTGTGTTGGGTGAGGTAGGTATTGTGGGTGCCATGACTGTTGAGTTCATTTGAGATGCATGTAACTCTGTGGTTGAGCTCACTGGCTTAGCATCCTCCCCCTTTTCTTATTGCATGCTTGATAAACCCAACGGTGTGTTGGCTTAGCATGACTGTTTGAGTGAAACCATGGCTGTGAGTGAGCCTGTTTAATTCCTCCTTAGTGGATACACAACCCAGCTCGGGGGCGATCTCTCAGCTGAAAGAATATAGGCTAGACAAAGATCTATGGTTGGGTGGAACGTTGCTCTCACATAGCCAGTTGTTTGGACAACTTCATCTCAAAGATAAGTGTTCTCTGTGGTTTAGATTATATGCATTCTATGTTCTGCAATGTATTAATTCTAAATGATAATTATTCATGTTAATGGATTGAAATGGTTATCTTAATATGGTTGATATGAAATCTGTGCATAGCATTGGAATGAGATTGATTCTCTGCATGTTGAATCATCCTCTGCTTGTGATAGATATGTTGATGCATTACCGTTTGTGTGTGTGCAAATATGTTTGAATTCCGTTGTGTAATTTCAGTATGCATTTTAGATCAATGGTAAAATTCTTTCTTATGGCTTTGGGGAAGAATCAGACACCCCCATGTTACAGTCATGTTCCCTCAATGGTTTGGAATGATGGGAGGGGACGTGACACAAAAACTAACATTATTGAAGCATGATTATCCAATACCATTTCTTGAATATATTGCTAATGTATGAAGTTTAACATGAAAAATCTGATTTTCTGGAAATGGACAGAGAAAATACAGTTTAGGGAAAGTCTAGATTTGTATTTCAAATGATGCTAAGGCTACTGAAATGATCTAACAATGATGTGTTTGCAATTTCTACCCTCTGTGTGTTGCTTAGGATGATTTGTTGTTGTAAATTTTGAAGTTTGAACAGGGTTTTCAGAGAAAGAGTTCCTAATTTGAATAGTGTTTCTCTAAGAGCTGTATAAGCAAGCTTAATTGGCTCATCAGTAATCCTTATCTACAACTTTAATTAAAAATAGAAATGCCTAGCAAATACATATGAAATCTGCTTTAGACTATACAAAGAAATATGGGAATTAACAAACACTGGAGAGGAAAACACTTGAAACCCACTTGGGATAAAATAAGGGATCCAAGGAACAAAGGAAAACCCATGGGAATGATGAGACTAATGCAATTAATGAATTCCATGGAAATGGTAGTGACAAGAAACATAGCTTAAGCTGGATTGCATGGAAACATCGACACATCAATCAAGAAATCGTGAAACCTAAATTCTCGCCATCTATTGGGAATGAGGGAACATTTTGGGGTATTTAGACCAAATCAAGTGTAAGGGATGTTTACAAGATTTTCCTGAGACGAAGGGTAAGCATGCTGCATCCTGTAAAGCATCTAGGAGGGAACCAATCTAAAAACCTTGTAGGAAGAAATTCAAATATAGTGAAATTATTTGGTCCTTCTTGAGCCTTTCACCTTCATTGTCCTTCCCATGTTCAGTAGAAGTTGAAGAATGGCAGCGTTGTGGGGCCACACTTAGTTAAGGATGGGGAGCCTTCTTAGTTCTTTCTCTCAAACCCTAAGGATACCAAGGAAGGGAACAAAAAATTAGCAGCTATAAACTCTGAATATTTCTTGTCCAGTACAACTGAGGGCATTACCAGTATTCTGTTTGAGATAAGGAAGTGTTTCAACCAAAGTCAATCATGAGAAGTAAGATGAAGCTAAAGCAACAGAGTATAAGGAGTACTCAACAGTCCTATCCAAGATGCAATCACTGGTGAATATGTGGTAGAAGTAGAACAGACTCAAGGATATCCAATTCCATTTTTGATGGATTCCATAAGAGTATATACAAGCACAAAGGCCTTGGAATGTCCTCCTGAATCAGTTTTACAATATTTGCTGGCACCTTCTTCTGTTGACTTCTTTGTTAGAAGATAAATGCTAGTTTTGGTTTGGATGCTATAATTTGACCTGGAATAAATTCTTGTGAGATACTTTTCCACGAACTAATGTAACTATTGACCATAATTTACTTAATAAATTCAAGCTAAAGTGGTAATTTCTGGTGTAAAATTTGACAAGAAAAGTAGTTTTGGGTGCACTTAGACCTCCAAAATAGTGGCAAACAATCATGAAAATCACTGCAAATCATCAAGAAGGGATTCTCATGAATTATGGGCAGTATGGTGTCAATCCAAGAAGCTTTATCACAAAAATATGGTGTCAATCCAAGAAGCTTTCTCACTAATTGGCCTTCATTAATAATAAAAAACATATTGAACCCAGTTCAATTTACATTGAATGGAGACCATAACTACACTATTATTACTCTAATGGATTCTTCATCCCCTACTACACCCTTAGGGAGGATCCCAACACTCCATCCCCTTTCAAAAAGAGTTTTCATCAACACTAGTATTGAGGATGTACAACCATAGACCTAGGCCCTAGGTACAAGTGTTGATCGTAATGTTGAAGTAGTCCAAGGAACAAGGATTTCATGTATAAGGGCTAGCCACAATGATGTAGTTAGAGAATATTTTCCATAAACCTAGGTCCCATGTAAAACCCTTGTCTTCCTCACTAAACTCATTTTAGAATCCCATCCATAAGCAAAGGTCCCGTGTACAAGTCTAGCCTCAAAGTTGAAGCAGTCTAAGAAGATTGTTCATAAACTCGAGTCATGTGTCTAGGTGCTCATGTTGACTACAAACTGATGTCAACTCCTTTTGTCACAAATGGTTGAAAGAGATAAAATTAGTCAAAACAACTAACAACCAATGTAACTATTTATTGTCTTTTTGTTTATATTTTATTTTCTTTTATTTTGTGGGGAGAAATGAATGGGGATTGGAGCTATAGTTGAACCTTTATATATAGGAAGCACTAATAAATTTGTTAGTTCTAAGGGTAGATCACTGAAATTCTTTTCATGAAAGATTGAAGTGACCATCTACATGTAGATTGTTGAAGTTGTAATAAGTTTACATTAAACATAGTTTTCATAGAGTAGTTAGAGCTAAATAAATTAAATATTGGGCATTGAAGTTATGGTCCACATGTACATTGGTGTAGCCGCATGAACTGCTCATTGTTGCACAATATTCCTTATATAATGGTTCCAGTACATTGTTGAGGATATCTATATAGATAAAGATCAGAAGTCCTCATCATGGCCATACATTTTTAGGATTTTCATAAAATAACAATCAAATATAAGTACACACATTATTATATTTGTAGTCAAATAAGAGTTGATGGAAATTTCAACCAATAGTTAGAACATGGGATTCTCTTACTCTGTGGATTTTTTTTTTTTTCTGCTGAAATTTGTTGTCATTCAAAACACTACCATGTAAAAGTTTAGAATGGAAGAAACACAACCAAGCCTCCAGATTTCATGTTTGAAAATTGTAGGTGGTTATGGCATTGCTAGTACATAGAAGGTATTGAGCATTAGAAGATTGTGCATGTATACAATATTTCAAGTTCCTCAAGCTTAACATAAAGAGGCGTTTGGTGCAAGATTATTTTGTTTTGAGTGTCAGACTATCTTCCATATATTATGAAAAATATTTCCTTTAATTTGGATAGGATATAATTTATATGTTGTCCTTGACATAATGTGTTACCTTGGAAACACTTTATTATTGAAATCTGTATAAATGTAAATTTGGTACAGGCTCTTTAGTGCACACAGTTTCATCCAATGATGATGTTATACAGGTGTATTTTCTCCTTTATCCTAGTGTTCAACACACTTGCTTAGTTGTATATTCACCAAATGGGCTCTTGTAAAGCAAATTAGGTGCTCTGCAGGATTTCTTCGGTCACATACAATAGGTTGAGTCCTAACCTTTTGATTAAATTACTAGGTATTGAAACCTTTGAAGTTGACTAACTTGAATTTGATTATTTAGATGTTCTTATTCTTCTGTGTGATATTTTTACCCTTGAATGAGAATGTTTATCAATGGTTATGTTGATTACATTTTTCAATTTCTCTCATCATAAGATCATACACTTTACATGTGTATACGTGTCTTGTTTTTGTTAGGGAATGAATAACAATATAATAATTACTATTTAGATTCTAGAATAAATTATTGATATTATTTCACATAGTTTTTATTTATTTCTTTTCATGACTTTGTGGACACTAGTACATCTTATAAATTTAAATTTTAGAGGCGATGGGCACCAGGGAAGTCATGCTATTGTATATTTTGAATCTTGATTTTTATGAATGCCACTTTTTCTACTAGGTATTTTGGTAATGAAAAATGTAAATAAAAAATTAGTTTTTTAACACATAAGAAATAAAAACTTGTATTTATCTTGATGGATTTATGTCTAATTTTGAAGTTCATCATGGATGGGTTTAGGTTACTAGGTTCAAATTTTCTAGCCTTTAGAATTCATGTCATCATGGATAACTTACAAATTGTACTAATTTTATATCGTTTTTCTCATGTAGGTTTTACTTTGGGTTTCTAAATTGATTTGATATCTTAATAATTGTGGAATATTCAACGAAATGTCAAACAACGATTGTGGAAAGAAAGCATCAAAACAGAGGGATGTATTATCATACTTTCAGAAGCCTCAATCCAAGAATCCAGATTCTCTTCATGATTCAAACTCTTTTGAGCAACCCATCAGCGAGAGAGATGTCAACTCTTCTGAGAATGCATCTAATATCCATATAACAGATGATAGAATGGGTTCCTCTAGTGAACAAAGTGGGATAAATGCAATTCAACTAGAAATTTGCAATGACATGTTGAAGGTTTTACCTTGGAAGGAAACAAAAATGATTCATCGTCACGAAAAAGGAAAAAAGGCCGATGGGACATAGGGAGAAAATTCCAATCGGAATGGGCCTCAAAATTTCCATTTATTGAACCAATACCTCCAATAAATGAGAAAGAGGCTCCGCGAGAAGTTAAATGCATTATATGTAGTTGGAAACTTGGAAAGGTAGTAAAATTGCAAATGAAGTTAGATACAATAGAGAAGCATGCATGAAAGTTGTATGTTAAGATATTTAAAATGGTGAGGAGAAGTCTATTACCAAATGGAAATCTTCTGAGGAATGTCGACATGTCAAATAGCAAGAAGAATATAATAAATACTTAATAAGCAAGAGTAAACTCTAGGCAAGTGGAGGAACCATCACATCTCTATTTGGAAAGACAATGGAGAGAAATTTGTCATCCAAGACGACACAATTAAGCACCGTATTTCACATCTTATCTAGAGGTCGTCCTATGACAGATTATCCAGATTACAAGAACTATGTATCTTTTCTTGAAGTATCGAATTTTCCATCTTCTCACTAGTCTATAACGAGTGGTTGGGAATGGGCAAGATATCTAGCTCAAGTAGAAAAGGATGATTTGAAAGAGCAGATTGCAAATGCTAGGTTTTTTTCACTATCTTTGGATGAAGTTACAGCTGTCGATAATACTTCATGGATCTGCATGAGTATTTATATGGTTAATGATCATATCAGGCATTCATATTTACTTGGGATTCATAAAATGAAGAAGAGTTATACAACTAGAATTAATATTTATGAACTTGTTATTAAGACTTTGAAGGAAATTGGTGGTATGGATGATTTAATGATTGCAAAAAGGTTGGTATGTGTCGGAGCCGATGGAGAATCAATCATGCAAGGACAAAGGAATGGACTTTGTGTCAAACTACAACTATCAGCTTCACCATTTATGATTAATATTCATTGTATGGCTCATAGGATGAATCTTGCATTTAAAATAGTAAGTAAGTTTCCACTGGTTTCAAAAGTTGAAGAACTTGTACGTGAGACTCATGCATACTTTTGTCATAGTCCCAAGCGATTTACAGAGTTTTAACAATTTGCTGACGGTGTTACAAATGGAAAAAAACTATTAAAATATGTTGATACAAGATGGATCTCATTTAATGGACCAGCTCAAAGACTATTTAGTGAATACCAATCATTTGTAGGGGTGATGTATGAACATCGCTTTAGTGTAGACAAAGCTCAAGATCTTCTCCTTCGACTAACTAATATAGAGACATTATTAACATTGGCTGGAATTCTTCCTTTGCTTCATGAAATGAATGTCCTTGTGAAAATGGCTCAAAGTCGCACAATGTATATTTCAGAGTACACAAATGCAAGAAAATTGGCATGCCTTGCATTGGATAATTTGTATACGATGCCAGAGTCTTTTACGGGTCAAACATTTAATGGTTGGACTACTATCATCGATATAGAAAAGAGTGAAAATTATTTGAAGTTTGATGAAAAAGGGAGACTATGTATGGAAGTGCGTGGGTATATGGTTCCCTTTTATTATGTTAGTAAGATGGGACAAACCACCAAAGAGTGCCATGTGTCAAGAGACCAATTCAATGATATTGTGATTTTAGTGAGACACAACTTGATACAAATTGCACAATCACTATCATTAGAGATAAGAGAACGATTTCCTCGAGATGAATTACTGGAAGCTATGTCTGTGGTATACCCTCATTATTGGAACTCTGAAAAAGATATAAATGCTTTAAAATTCGACTTTCTAGCAAAATTGAATACTTTAGTGCACCACTTTGGCAGGATGTTAAGGTAGAAGGAGAAGAGATTGGAGGTATATTAGATTCATCAAAATTACATCAACAAGCCACTTGCTTTGCTCAAATAATTTCAGATCAATATCATGCTTTGTCGAAACCTATAGAATATGGTGCGGTAACAAAATTATGGACTATTTTAGGTGAAAGTCAATACCTACAAGAAAACGTATTGGAGTATTTCAAATTAGTCGATTTATGTCAAACCATGATTTTGGGATCAGCGGAGGATGAAAGAATGTTTAGTGCACTGTCATTCTTGAAGTCAAAGTTGAGGAACAATCTTGATAAGAATATGGATATTTGTTTAAGATTATATGTAACAAAGTATGACATTACCAATTTTCCATTCAATAGAGCACTGGCACTCTGGCGATCAAATTGTGAGAGAAGAGGAGAATACAATATAACAAATGTCTCCAATGAACTTGATACAGAACATAATGTTTTGGAGGCTCATAATGATATTTCATCTACAGAAGTTCATGTTCAAAATGTAGAAAATGAAGAGCGACATGAGAATTGGGAATTTGATATGCCACAAGATATAATCTAAACCAATATACATTGGCAGTGTATAAATAATGAATGGAATTTAATAGATCATGTGAATTTTTTTAGTTTGACTTCGATGTTCCTCTATTCTTGGAGCAGGTTGGAAAAGGAAAATTCTTGATGGGAGAAAGATTACCATACATAAATTTGAAGTTGCATTTTAGGTAAAAATAGGTTCTATAGTCTATACTTTGTATTAAATATAGTAATATTAGAGCTACATTTCCTTGATGCAAGCTATTTTAAGTTTGATGTTTTGATAGTTAACTAATGCATTGTTTTTTTCTTATTTGTGACAGGAAATGAAGTTGGGACCTATCTATCCACAAATAATGTCCTAGTATTAAAGGTTAAGTAATTAATTTAACAATACTTCCGCTTAGCAAGAATGGGCTCATTCAAAAGTTAAAACTCAAGTACATGGAATTGCTTGTATTTCTAGCTTTGATATCTTGGCAAATATGAATGGTTTGCTTGTTTCTTACATTTGGAGCATTTTTTCAAGTTTGGAAGTTTGCATTTATTTTGGTTAAATATATTTTTATTCCCTTGATAATTGATTGCGGTTTGAGTCCTTTGTACTAGTTTGATTCGTTTCATAAATTATTTGTTTTTTTCTTACATTTGGAGCATTTTTTCAAGTTTGGAAGTTTGCATTTATTTTGCTTATATTTTTTTATCCCTTGATACTTGACTATGATTTGAGCCCTTTGTAGCCTTTTGTATCATTCAATGTTTTTCTATAATAATTATTGTTCTCTTTAAATATTTGATGGTTCAAGGAAAGATGCTTGTATCTCCTTTCACTTTGTAGCATGACTTAAGCATCTTCACCATTTAGAATCTACTATGTTTATTTTATATTTTTTTTAAAGATTTGTTGGTATTTAGAAAGGGAAATGAGATCTGAGTTGCTAAGCAAAGAGAAAATGGTCTATGCACTGACTTACTAGGTTCCTATGCATCCATCGTAGGAGACCTATTGGCACGAGACCGGCATTTCTCTAATGTAATTGGCATAATTTTCATATGTCCACATACTGTCAATACAGTATTCACTTGAATCTCAACACCTACAGGGTAACATACTGTCAAAGGAGCATTCCAAACCTTGCTACTATACAAGTTAGCACGTTTCTTGTCTTATTTGGTGGTGTGTAGCAGTCATCTTGTTTTGGCCACTAGTAGTTAGATTGTATTGAGTATATTCGAAATTTAATGAATTTATTGCATGTTGCATGTCTTTACGTCTTTAGAGTTTTGATTTTTGAATATAGTGAATTAATTCCACTACTATTCTTAAGAGATTGGATTACATGCACAAGGGTGCTAAGAACTGTTGTTTACATCCATGTAGCCTCCTTTAAGACCCTCAAAATGAGGATTGGATGCTGATAATTCTACCCAAGCTTGTTTTTGTCCCCTTTCTAACTCCTGGCCATTTGGTATAGAAGCTTTCTCCCAGGCCAAAAGATGAAATTTCCTTGATTCTCTTTGTTGCAGACCAGAAGTAGTTCATCAAGCTCCCAAGCTCACTTGGGAATCCTTTCGAGATCAGTAATTTAGAGCTTTAAAAGATTGGGATGGTTGTCAAAAAAGTTTGGATAAGTAGTATTCTCCATCCAAGCTAAGGTCAGAAACATCCAAGCTGTGAAAATATCTTGTAGTTTTTGGCAAGTCATAAATTCCAAAACTGAATAGACTGATATTGCAGATTAATTTCTAAGTATTTTGACGTAAAGGAAGATGAATTCTAATTTTGAAATGGTTTTTGTACTATAAAACCTTATGGTCCATAGTAGGATATTTCTTTTTCCCATAACAACCATACCAACTTAGCAACTTCACATTTAAAGAAAAAATGACTAGCATTCCTTCATTTTGTTGGCAGACACTATACCTGGAGTGGCCTACTATTCTCTTCCTCATAGAGAATCGTGTAAGGAGTTTATTTTTGACAGCTACCCATCCAAATGCTGATATCTTTTCCAAAACTTGTTCCAGAATGAATATTTTTCTACTCCAAAGTTCCCGAATAAAGCAAGATAGTACCCTTCTCTAACCAAATAGGTACCTCTGCCTTTCACATTACAACACATCTTTTCCAAGCAACAGTCTACACAGGATCTTTCTCTGATCAAGAGATTCGTATGGGCCATACAAGATCTTTCTTTGATAAAGATCTTCATATGGGCTATTTTGCTTTTGTTTGATTTTTGAGTATTTGATAATGTTAAATTATTATTTGGTATGATGAGTGATTTCTGATTTTGTCTAATCATAGTGTTTTTGTATTAAAACAAGGAGTTCTGTAGCATTGTGCGCAAGATTTTCATTTATAATCGAGAAGGGGTGGAGAAAATGACTCCTCAAAAGCACGCTAAACTTCAAGGATGTTCAGATGAGCAACCAATAACCAGAGAAACATCTAAGCATTCCTTATAGATCTTTAGGAATCAACTTTACCTGCAGCCAGTGTAGATGGTTGATACTGTCAGAAGATTATCATCAAGTTTTTCCCTTCTTGATTGATGATTACCATGGAGTATGAAGGGCATGATTCAAATAGCTTTTTGTCAGTGGGACTGACAGTATGGTTAAAAGGAGTTTGTAAGAATGTATGTGGTGTGCTTGCCTGATATTGAAACACTTGGCCTAAGTGCGAAACAAATTTTCCTGGCATTGCACCCTTGTGATCTGGTCCAACCATCTTCAAGGAATGTTGTAGTACTGGCTATCTGGTGAAAATAGTTTGTTGTGATAATGGTTATGCATGACTTTATATAGAGATATATGTTCCAATACCAAGGTCTTTCTATGCTTGGACATATAGATTGCCAATATTAACAAGTTGGATCCCTGGAAATTCCATTTGGCCTGAGATATATCTGATTGCTTGACACCACTTGTATATTCATGCAGGTTCATAAGCAAGGAATTGCTCTCGGAAGAGCTGTTGACCTTACTAATTTTGAAGGTTACGAAGAATTAATTTGTGAGCTTGAAATAAATAAATAAATGGTCATTAGCCAAGTTAAACTATTTTTGCTGAGATTTGTTAATGGGAACAGTTAAAAAAAGCATAAAGTGTGAATTTTAGGTAGTTGTTGTTGGCAATATGGCAGTTATATAGGTTGGCATTGATGGTAGAAAAGAATGTGTAAATTGATGAAAACATGTTGATTGTACTCATAATTCGCACATAGTAGTTATTGTACTCAGAATCCTCACATAGTAGTTCGATCCCGTTGTGGAACCCACTATTCTATTGTTCTCATCCACCATCTCCATGAACTGCCCGATCACCTCTGTGTAAATTGATGAAAACATCTGTTGGAAAAAGACACACTCTATGTTGGCATGGATGATGATCATTATTGCATTATGTGGAAGGGTTTCAGAATAAAAAATTGGCTCAGAAAGATTTGTAGCTTATGGCATCATCTGTATTGTTGGCTGCAATTTCTACTCTGCCCTACGATCATAAACACATGGCTCACCATTTTGAACTGAAAATAAAAGGGCGTGTGGATATGAAAGGAGTGTGGGTGAGTGTGATTCACATGATCTGGGAAATCGTCGAGGTGTCTTTGAGCATTTGTATGTGTTTGTGAATTGCAGGTGCAAGAATTGACAGTGAAGAAGTGACGATGGAAGCAATCAAGGCATGTGATTAGGGATAGTGTCGATGCCACGATTGAGACAATTTGTGCTAATAGTGCATGATGGAGAATACACTCGCAGAGAAAAGACAATGATGTACATCATAGGGTTGTTGATGATGGAATTCATAGTTCAAGTTAATAAAGGTCTAAACCTATCCATTCTGAAAGTCGTAGTATAGAGCAAAGGAATGAGACTTGACATAGTTGTTAGTGAAAGCTTGACAAGATGGAGATAAATCTGTTGGGTATGAGAAGAATGAGTATAACTGATCATGTTAAGAGAAAAACAGATGTGAAACTATTGTTAGACTAAGATGATAGTTGAATGAGATTGAAGATCAAGGGGTACTCTACCAATGAACAGACCATAGACCCTGGAATGAATATTTGTGATCTTTCCCAATTAAAGATGAACCATGTTCGGAGAAGTAAATGCAGACTTTGAAGAAGAAGATGCAGTCGAAAATTACAGTGAAACACCACCGTAAAGAGATACCACCAGTTTTCTCTATAGTGCAGAGATAAAGGAATTCACTCGAAGGTGAATCGTAGTGGAGAAAACCAAAATAAACAGAGATTTCGCAGGAGAAGACTCAGGGACCGTCCGATCGACAATGGTGATTAATTCTTCCATCAAGAATTATCCCACATTGGCAAGGAAACTGAGGTTTTATGTGTTTATAAGGGCAGGCTTCACTAATGCTCATTGACCCATAGAGCAAAGGTTATGGTGGGGGCTCTGGGTGATTGGACTCCACGATAATCTCACCAGCCCGGAGCTTGGGACGACCTGTCAGGACCCCTAACCTTTTGGAAAACGTGGCAATAACCTTTTGGCGAACGTGGCAATGCAGCATTGAAAGCGAACATGGCATTGACGTGGACAGAGAGGCGAACGTGGTATTGAGATGTGTCGTAGACGTGGCAGAAGACCAGTTTGGTTGGCATGTTAGCATATGAATGATCGAGTGAGAACGAGTAACTGAAATTTGCCATCGAGGATGCCATACTCTTCGAGATTGAAGATTTGCCAGGTTTTATATATGTTAAACATATAATTAAAATATATGTTAAAGTACGTGAGAGTCATGAAATAATAGAGATGTTAATTGAAAATTAAAAAGAAAACTTGTTGTTGAAAAGAAACAAAGAAATATTTAAACTTTTAGTTATATTTTAGTTGGAGTAAAGAGTTAAATAAAAAAGATATAATTAAAAAGTGATTTTAATGAAGAGTCATGTTTTTAAAAAGGGTCACATTGTTTTGAAGAGTTGTGTTATTTCCAAAGAATACACATGACTATTGGAGAGGTATATATTAAGAAAACAAAGTCATTCGAAGTTGTCTCTAATTTCTCCATCTTTGTATCTGAAGCAGAAGAGAGACCGAAAGGAAGAGAAGCAGTCCAAGCAGTTTATGAAGAATTTATATTTTAAGGGTGGCAGGGTGGTGCTAGGGCAGGTCGGTGCCTGCAAAGGGGAGTAGGTGCTCCTTGTCAGTCGTAGCTGACTAAATAGGGGGTCGTAGCCTCCTACCAGTTGGTGCTGGTGAATAAGGGTGTGGGTGCATTCTGATCGGTTGGTGTTGATCTAAGAGAAGAAACATCTTATTCTATTGTATATTGTAAAAACAATTTTGCAGCTAATAGAAAAGTGTTGGTGGTTTACCTTTTTGGGTTCCACAATAATTCATTGTGTCAAAATTTGTTTTTACATTTGCCAAAAAAAATTGTGTTTAAATTTCAGTCATTGATTCACCCCTCCTCTCAGTGACAAGGTCTGATCCAACAGTTGTGACTTTATTGACAGTCTGTATCTTGTCTTTCCTTGTCTGGGGTCATCTTATCTGTTTATAAATTCTTTGGACTTGAAATATGGTCAATTGTTATTCTTATCCACTCAGCGACAGAGTTATGACAGATTATATGACAGAGTTATGAAGTTATGACCCTGTTGAAAAGGGCATTACCCTGGGAAGTGAATTGGACAAATAAACAGTAAATTATCTTGCAGAAGACTGATCCTCTTGTAACAGATGTATTATTGAAGCATTGAAGGAGTCCGAGTCCTGATCTTTGTTCAAATACATTGAGTTTGATCAAGTAGCAGAGGACATGGAAGTGTCTAAGTAGTAGAAGATCCTACTATTGATGTCTCTTGCCATCCTTCCCGTGTCTGAAACTTTGTAGTAATACTCATATATATACCCCGAAGAGGTTCGACATGGACGATTTCCTGGAGGCAAATTACATGGAATAAAGGTCACAATGAAAACGATATTCATCACCCATCGACGTTCCTATCAAACTCATGGAAATGGGAAGATGCTTCTGATCTGGATAGATTGAGTCCTGGACAGTCGTTTAATTGATCCCATATTAATCGAACCAAGACTTACTTCACCCTGCGATAAACTGTAAGTTTAGTTCGCTTGAAGCCATGGATAAACGAGGACACATGAGTCTTGTTTGCAGTCGAAAATTATAGTGAAATACCACCGTAAAGCGATACCACCAGTTTTCTCTATAGCACATAGGTGAAGGAAATCACTCGAAGGTGAATCTCAGTGTGGATAAAACCAAAAACAAAATATAGTAGATAGAGACTCAACAGTCGTTCGATTAGGTGATTGACGGTGGTGATTGACTCGTCCAGTGAGGTTTATCCCACATTGGCAACGAAGAGTGATTCATATGTGTTTATAAAAGCTGACCATCCCTATACTTATCGATGTGTAAGAGCAAAGGTTATGGTGGGGGCTCTGGGTGCTTGGACTCCACGAGAAGTCACCAGCCCGGATCCCGGGACGACCTGTCAGGCCCTCTAACCTTTTGGCGAACGTGGCATTGAGATGGAAAACTACGTGTCAAGTCCTCTAACCTTTTGGAAAACATGGCATTGAGATGGACAGTGATGTGTCAAGATCAGATTGCTTCACAATCCAAGTTTCTGTACAACAAAACTCTTTTTTGTGAGTGCGATAGGGACCAGGACCTGAAATTAAGGTCATATGTGAATATGTTGAGAGCTAAGTGCTTTAATGTGAAGAGCTTTGAAGTTTGGTTGAAAAGGTTTAGCGGAGGTCGCAAACCTGATAGAACAGACTAAACTAGTCATAACCAACTAGTTTAGCTAGTAATTTAATTAATAAGTAATTTGATTAATTAATCTACTTATTTATTAATAAGTAAATTAATAACAATAAGAGCAATAGATTAGGCTATTAGTTTCACGTTATGACTAGTAAATTATCCATATTTCCTGTCTATTTTAGAAAATTACAAAAAATGCTTATGTGAATATGTTAATCTTGTTGTAATGTAACATATATAATAATAATTCATATGGGACCAAGGACTTCAACATGGTTTTTTCTAAACATCTTAATTTATGTTACATGTCTATTTCAACAAGTTGCAATCAATGTCCATAAGTACATGTGAGATTCATATATAGATTCAAATATGTACCATATAGGTATATTGAAATTTTAAACTTACTTCAACATGTTTTTGAACTTGAGATATTTTCCAATCATAATGCTCAATTGTAATTTGTGTAATTTTAATTTATTTCCATGTGGTTTAGTTGTTTGTAGTTTGTTCAAGCTAGCTATTAAATATTGATGCGATTTCTTCTTTGTGAACTTTTGTGGTAAATTTAAAATTCTAGTCAACTGTGACTTGTCAAGTTGGTGAAAGATAGTAGCAAATATAACCCCCACCTAGGTTCAAGTCCATCCAAGTGTTGTGATTGTGTCAGTTCTCATGCTTGTGAATTTTCACTTGCACATGCTACAACGTTTGGAGCTAGGCGTGAATTTTACATGACTTTGGTGGAATAGATACCACCCACTCATAGTTGCTTAGTGGAAAATTTTAGTTTAAATGATGTTAATGTTTTCCTAATATGTTCCCGGTAATGCTAAATGTTAGTGCATTAGCCTCACTGTGAAAGGTGTGATCTCAGGTTTTTTTGTTTTTAATTCTCACTTATTTGTAGTTACCTATACTTTATGAATTTTACCATGTTAGCTAGAGGAATAGAGAGTGTTGTAGTTTTTGCACATTAGTTTCTTCTATTTTTCTAATGAATAATGAACTTCCTTCACAGATGGTTTCCAAATATTATATAGATGGAGCACTTTTTACTAGAGATTGGGATACAAAACCTTTATTTTTGTTACCCATATTAGTCACAAGAGCAATAATAGAGTATGCTATTATTTTTCCTTCAATTGTTATATATGCCATAATTTTATTTTCTCATGTCTATTAATTTTATATGGAAGAACTAATTCGTGCATATTAATAATTTTGTTGTATTTTAAGATCTCTACTGCCATATGAAACAACTCATTATATAATAATCCAATGGAAATCATGAGTTGTAAATTGAGAAATTTGCTTAAAATTTTATATTTGATATACATGCTAAATATATTTTTTCCTAAATAGTCTATTTTAACAGTGACAAATTTCTTCATTAGTTTACATGCCTTGTTTCGAGGCCAGGTGTTTAATAAATGTAGTACAAGAAAGTCATACGTGACAATTGTTGATTATGTCATGGATGCAAACAAGATGTATATGTACATAGACAATGTTTACCATGTTGTATCCATTAATTTATGTGCAAGTAATTGACAAGTTTGGAAAGGGGGCATTTATATGTTAGGATATGTTGCCACCTAATCTGCACCTCTGGGTGAGAAAAATATTAACTCATTAGGTGTGGCCTTGGGGGAAATCCTTGAGTCAAGTCATCATCACCTCGACACTCGACTCCTCCGTTTAGACCAACTTCTAAGCAAAGCCAAGGGGGGTAGTCCCTATATAAAAATAATTTAATGATTAAAGAAAATTAACTTAGGAGTTAATACAACAAGTACAAAACATATGAATATAGATGGAACTTGTAAAGTAAAGAAAATCTAGCAAGATATAGAGATATACAATATCACCAAGAAGCAAATCTAAGATATTTGATTAGTACTCAAATCATGAACAAGATATGGCAAGACATGACCAGTGCTCCTTGAACCAACATAAGGTTGACTCATCAATTGAAAGGAAAGTGATCTATTTGCTAAAGGTTACTTTACCAACAAAAATGAAATGTGACCTAATGACTAAAGTTTGTGGTTAGTCCATAGAACTATATTTCCTATAACAACTAATCTACGAAAGCAAAACAACTAATAGAATATTCTAGGAAAAGTAAAGCACAAATTCAACTAATAGCCTTATTGGAGAAGTAATTTCACGTTATAAAGAAGTAATATAATATATTATATGCTTTTGTGACATCTTAGGTTCGCAACTAAGCCTCCAGAGCCCTTCTAAAAATCAGAGGGTCTAGACTAAACGAAATTAAATGGGCATGGATTCATTTGGTCATCACTCAGAAGTGCATCAAGTACAAAAATGCTCATCATACACACACGAGATTCAATATGGACAATGAAGTGGTGCTAAATAACAAAGGTTTGTGCAAGAAAGGAGGCCACGAAGAATATTGCAGTGTAACTTTTCATACATATTCTAACAAGAAATTCATTTTTATGGAAATTTTGAGTCAAATATCTGCCCTTCGTAGTTACCTGTCGTACAAACCATTCATTTTGCATTAAAAACTAGTTTTAAGTTTCTTTCTGACGTACAAATTGAGTGGGTGGGACTAACAATTAATAACATGTGTTTTATCCTAGGAGGTCACGTATGTTCAAATACAGAAGGGGTAGGGTATGTACACCTCGGTATACTTTAGCAGTCAAATTGCTGCATGGAGGGGTCCCTTGTTCCATAAACAAGGGGGTCTCATACACCAATTTGGTGTCTGGATTGGGTTGCCAGAAAATCATACATGTTTTTATGTATTGTTGTTTTTGAATTGTCTTGATGTATGCCATCATGAACAAGTGTTGGTTGTGATGCTTGTTGACACCTTTCCTTGACTGAGGGGAGAAGTTAATCAATGTTGAGAATTTGCGTATGTTTGGAAATCAAAAGGCATTCCCTCTTGTTTTTTAAGAGGTATTTATCCTCGATTCGTCTATCAAAGGGAATGTTCTCACCACATACTTTTCTAGTGAATACTAAATAGATGTAAATAAAGTTAAACCAAGAAACATAATGAGAGTTTTGAATCTTAATTCTATTACAACATAACACATCTAGACTCTATTTTCAGTGATAGAAAGAAGTTTTTTTGTTTCCCTTAACTTCATATGCCAATTTTTTAAACAATAATTTTGAATATATGTCATGCATTATCACCTTCCATTGAAAAAGGTAGAGACTACCTGAGAATAGGACCATGCAACAATAACACAAAGTCTTCAACAAGATCTTTTAATTTTCACTCTTATTATTCTACATACAGTCCTCATCTCCAAATATGTGTTCAAGATTTGAGAATCTCATACATAGATTCATAAGAATGGGACTATGAAAAATTAAAAATGTGATAGATGGTCATTAAAAGTACTTGTTAGGAATTTTCCATTACAACTTAAAAATGCATTTATAGGAAGTATATTAATGAGTTTGTTTGACAAAGAGTTTGAGCCATGATCATATAAATCATACATCCTCTAGTAGTCTTTTGAGGAGATAAAAAAATATTGTCATGATCCCAAACTATAATAATTCAAGAGTCTAAGAAATTTATCTGCTAAAAGCAATAATACAATGAAATTTATACTAATAGGATTAAATGATTTTGAAAATGAAAATGTGTTTTCCTTCGAAGACTGGGTTGGGTCTCCTGTGAATGAAATAATATGAAGAGAAACCTATTAGAAGGAAAAGTGAAAGCACAATGAACTGTGATTTCTTAGGAATCAAAGAGATGGCGAGTCTTCTTGGAAAAAGGTTCGCCAAAATTTTACAATATTTTATAAATCAGTGAAAGATTCGCCAGTTTTTACAATTTTTTATAACGCAGTGAAATATTCACCAAGATTTTACAATATCTTATAATTTAGTGAAAGATTCGCCAGTATTTTATAGAATTATATAATAAAATTAAATATTCACCAAAAAATTATATATACATATTATATTGTTGATAAAATCGCCTTCAAATTTTCCTATATATCGGGGAGATTCGCCCATTTTTTATACATATAAATTGGGGGGGGTTCTTAAAATTTTCCCTCGCCTAATTTGAGGAAGATGATTGAACCAATTTTTCCTTTTGATGTCATCCTTGGTTTTTTCGATGGTGTTGCTTCTTCCAGGCAATGTGGAGCTGGTATGGAAATCATCGTTTTTGACGAGATAAGATTTTATTTATGGATGGGTTGTGGTGCTGGTACTAATACTTGGGATGAGTTACTTGCTTTATGGGGGCTTCTACATTTTGTTCAATCAAGGGGTATGGAGGTTAAGAATATCTATGGTGATTCCAAGTAAGTGGTAGATTGGGATGCAAATAATACCTCTTTACAGGTTGATAAATTGGAACAGTTGTGCGCAAGGATTCAGGTTCTTATGAGATGTTTTTGCAAATCTGTCGGTCTTACATATCTACATGAATTTTAATGTGGAGGCAGGTTATTTATCCAAAAAAAATGTTGGATGTCCTGAGGGGGTCCTTTACTTTGAAGAAACATAGGATTCCATTACTGTTAATGAGGGTTATGTGGTAGCATATTGAAGTCTCTGGACTTGGCTTCCAGTTGTTGTTTTTCTTTCTTCTTTTTGATAGCGATTAGGTATAGTTTGGATTTCAGTGTTTTCCCTACTGATGGTGGGGAAGTGATAGAAATTACAATCTGGAACTGTAGTCTTTGTTTATGTCCTCTTTTCATTAGGACACTTCCTGTACTTGTGAAGAAGTCTCAGTTGTGTTGGAGTCTATGCTTTCTGCATTATTGGATGTAACTTTGATTCAACCTTTGAATATCAAGTTACTACTTTTTTCTGTTGAAAAAAAAGATCAGGTCACAGTCAACTTTTGCATAATATTCATTAACATATTCTCTTAGCAAATGACTATTTTCTTTAACTTGTGTGGAAAAACCATCAAAAGTAATCTTTCTAAATGATTTGACAACTCAATCACACGATTGAATACATGTTTACAACAAATACATCACAGTGTATAAATTTGTGTCCCTTACACATATTGTTATAGGTCAATGTAATGGTTCAAACTAATGTGAAGTGATCATCGATAAGAAAACCTCAGGTACAAGGGATAACTCACTTACTTAATTGTTGTCAAGGTAATAATGATGTTATAACTGAAGGTGGGCATATATGATATCAAATGTTTATGATGTGACCTTGAGGTGACAATATATGGGGTTAAATGTATATGTAATAGTGGTCGGCAAAATGAAGGGCCCACATGTGCAAATGGTGAAAAGGTTGTAATATACCCAAGTATAATATGCCAATATATTTTGCCAATCTTATTGTTGCTTACAGAAGTGTGTATTATGAATTAATTCAAATGCATGTTTACATTGATCTATAACTTTCAAAGAGTAAATATGAACCACATAAAACACACAACTTCAAAGGAAAGAACATTGGCTTTAATCAATGACTAAGGACAGTACAAGGAGCTAATGATGGTTGCCAAAAACATTGTCTACTTTGTAGCTATTGATGGCTACACAACACTAAGAACCTGATGAGATGCCAATGTAAAAATGCATGGAGATGCTCTTTGAAATGTATTGTTGTTAGTGGTGATCTTCTACTATTGTTTACTCAAGGGATGCTACAGAGATACTATTTCCCAATGGTCCATGATTTACCTCCTTGGTGCTTACGGCCTCCTTTGGAAAATGACCTCCCCTTCTCAATTGCTCACAGCTCCCACTCAAGTTTACGACTAGCTTATAATGCTTACAATCCTCCACAATTGGACCCCAACGACCCTGATATCTTGGATCTTCACAAGCCTTCTTCCCCAGATGCTAACGACACTCTTCAAATGGCCACAACCCCTCCTGCTAATCATGTCCCTTTACGATCTACTACAATGTCGTCCCTCTTGATGGCTTATGACCTTCTTCAATTGGATCACTGCTTCCATGTTGGAGTCGCCCCTTCCTATCTCACGACATGTCCAAAAATTCCCCCTTTCAACCTTATGATAGATCATGGGATACGCCCCTCCCAGCTGTTGTATTAATGCTCGCACCCACTCCAGATAGTGGTGTTGATGCTCATGATTTTATGGACACAAGCCTCCAAATAATCACTAGAAATGACTTCTCCAAAGCACTGTGAAACTGTCAGAGACTTGGCTAAGATGGACATGTTACCACCGAAACCAAGATGGTGAATGGATGGAGTTTGAAAATCCCAAACAAAAACTCTAGGATCACCCCTAAACGAATGCCATAAACAATGAAAAGATCAATAAGAATGTCCCAATCATGAAGTCCCATACTCTTTTTATTCTTCAATTGGGCCCAATACCATGGGTGAAAATCACGTGTGACCCAAAACCATCAACCAATTCTTTTATGCACAATTCACCTTTTAAGTTAAGTGGTCCCCTTTTAAATCCCATATGTGGACACTATAGCCTATGGAAGTCTAATAGGATACTCATTAACTCCTAAAATGGACTCAATGGGGAGGGGACATCATAGTCCTCTCGTCCGGAGATTGCTTGTCCTCAAGCAACTTTAATGCAGGATCCTGCAAGCTCTGCTCTCCCTCCCGCGTGGTAACCTCTACAGGAAAATATCTCCACATAACCAAGTACTCCCACACCACTCAACTCCTCAGTCTCTTCTCCCTGACATCAATAATCCTTTCTGGAATCAAAATCAATTGGCCTTCCTCATCCAATGGAGGAAGATCCATTGAAGAAGTGACCTACTGTCCCAATTCCTTTTTGAGGCAGGATACATGAAAGGCGTTGTGGATCCTACTACCCTCGAGACAATAAATCTCATAATCCACATCATAAACTCTCTTGTTCACCCTATATGGTCCATAAAAATGAGGCTTGAGATTCTCTACACCACTCTTCTTCACTGAGGACTGTCTGTATGGCTACAATCGTAAGACGACCAAATCTCCAACCTCAAAGATGTGTTCCATCATGTGCCTGTCCACATACATCTTCTGTCGGTTAAGATCATTCTGCAAATTCTCCTTTAGGATCCACATGATTTCTTGGCTCTCCTATAACGAATCCTTGTCCTTCGAGGTCCAACTTTCTCCAAAAGCCAAATCCAGGAATGAGAGAGTGACATACCCATATAACCCCTGTAATAGGATAATCCCAATGGACATGTGATAAGTGGTGTTGTAGCAATTCTTTCCCAAATGAAACCACTTTATCCAATTCCTCTACTTCCTTGACACATAGTTCCCTAGATATCCCTCGATCCATTTGTTGATTATCTCAGTCTACTCGTCTGTTTGAGGGTGGTAACTAGTACTAGGTGTCAATTCTGTCCCGGACAACCTGAACACCTCCTACCAAAATGCACTGAGAAGCTGACTATCACGGCCATTGAATATAGTCTTTGGAAGACCATGGAGTCAGAACACCTCTCTAAAGAATAGATCCACCACCTGAGTTGCACTATAGTCTATAACAATGGCAAATAAATGTGCAAACTTGGTCATCATGTCTACCACTGCAAAGATGCAATCCCTTTTCTACACTCTCAGTAATCATGTATTGAATTCCATAGAGATGCCCTCCCACTTTTTCTCGGGAATGGGTAATGGACGAAGCAATCTTGCTGGGTGGGTGGTCTCTAAATTGTTTTACTGACAAGCCATGCACTCCCTCGTGTACCTAAGTACATCCTCCTTGAGACCCTTCCAAGAGAATCTCTCTTGTAACTGCTTGTATGTCTTCAAATACCACAGATGCCCTGCTAAAGGTGCATCATGAACTGCCCTCAAAATCGTATCCTTGAGTGTGGACTCAGGAACAAGATAAATCATATCCTTGTAGTAGATGATATCATCCACTACTATGTACCTATCATCTTGAATGATTCCATCCATGATCCCATAGGCAAAGGTGTTCTTGGAGTACTCCACCAATAGAATGGACCTCCAGTCGGTTGAAATATCCATCATCGAGAATGATGTAGGTCTTTTGGAAAGGGCATCAACAACCACGTTCTTTTTTCTCTTGACATACTCTATGTCGAATTCATATGCCTACACCTTGCTAATCCACTTCTGTTTTCACTCACTAAGGTCTTTCTGCTCTAGAAAGTACCTCAAGCTATTGTGGTCCATCCTCACTAAAAAATGTCCTCCAACCAAATACTATCTAAAGTTGGCCAGTGCATACATGATGGCCAACATCTCCTTGTCATAGATGGAGTAAATCTTATTGGACTCTGTTAGCTTTCAAATCTCGTAAGCTATGGGGTGTTGATCCTGCATCGGTATGGTTGCAATCCCCTCTCCGGAAGCATCACACTCCAATACAAATGGACGGGAGAAATTAGGTAGTGCTAGTACTGGGCAAGTGCTCATCACTACCTTCATCCTATCAAAATATCTTTATGTAACCTCTATCCATCTAAAGGATCCCCTCTTGGCGAGATCTATCAATGGTGCGATGAGCTGTGAAAATCCCCTCACAAACCGTCGATAATAGCTGCATAACCCTATGAAACCCAACAACTATGTGAGTGGCCTGGGTGTGGGCCAATCTATTATCGCCTGAATATTTTTGTGGTGTACCTGTACTCCTTGGGCACTGATCACATGCCCTAAGTAGAGAATCACTGTCAATCCAAAATCGCATTTTGCCTCCTTGGCAAATAGCGATTGTGCCTCCATGAAATTGAGAAATTCCTCCACATACCTCAAATGCTCCTCCTAGATCCTATTGTAGATAAGTAGAACGTCAAAGAACACCAGTACGAACTTCCTCAACTGCTTATCAAAGATATGGTTCATACATGACTGAAATGTAGTTGGGGCGTTAGTAAGCTCGAAAGGCATAACTAGGAACGCGTAGTGACCATAATGACATATAAATGTCGTCTTGTGGATATCCTCCTCCCTAACTCGGATTTGATGGTACCTTGATCGAAGATCAATCTTCAAAAAGTATATGGCCCCATGTAGCTCATCTAGTAACTCATAAATCCTAGATATGGGGTACCAATTCTTGATGGTCTTTTTGTTCATGGCCCGGTAGTCGATGCACATCTGCATCGTGCCATCCTTCTTCTTCACCAACACCACGGGAGAAGTGAAAGGACCAGATCTAGGTCGGATAAATCCCATATCTGTGAGAGAATATAACCATTGAACACCCAACACCATATTGGTGTTTGCGAAGTCAACTACATTAAATTCATTAGTCAGTGTGTAGTTCCCCATGGCCACATTCAATCCCTTGATCCTCTGAGTACAAGTAAAGTTGTACCCATCTACTACTACCACCTCAAATCCCTCAAAGTCCTATGTGGGTGTGTGCCTCTTGGAAACCAATGCTGCATCTATGAAGTTGTGGGTATCCCCACCATCAATCAGTGTTGTAATCCTATGGCCATGCAAGATCCCTCTAATCCGAAAGGTGTAATATTTGGGTACTCCTGAAAGAGTAGCAATGGTCATTCTCCTGACACCATCTTGTGGTTGTGATGGCTCTGTGGACTCAAGCAAGCGGGGATCCTCTCTGTCTGGATCCTCATTAGGTGGGATAACTGCCTCCTCCTCGAATCCTCATTGTAAGAAAGAACCTCTATGTAATGCACCTTCCCTTGCCCCTGCACTAGTGGCTAGGATCCCAAGGCTCCTTGCAGCTGTAGTAGAGCTTCTTTCTTCTTAGTTCTCTTCAAGTCTCCTCATCCATCCTATCCTCACTACAAGGAAAAGAGCCTATAGCGGAGGTCACAACAAAGGTTTGTAGTGTTACAATAGTGGCAAAAATTGTCAAAAAAACCTCCGCTACAACCTCCGCCAATGGTAGTGGATGTTTTTATGGAGGTCATAACGGATACATTTTATAACTAAAAAATACTCGGTGGCCGGAGCTTTAGTGGATGTTTGTTCATCAGCGCACATAACTGAAATTATGCACCTCGGTGCGTTTCTTACTCGGATACACCAATGCTATATGATTAGAAAAGATGCACTGGTGCACTCAACCAGAACAAGCACCGGAAAGAATCAAATTTCAACGCCGCACTAGTGCTTGCGCATAGAATATACACACTGGTGCGTGTTTACACCATAAACACACCGGTACGATATTTTACATCATATGCACTATACAGTTTTTTTAGTAGTTTTAATTTTTTTGGTGTTGTACGTTTATCATGGTGCACCGGTGCATTTAATATTCAAACGCACCAGTGCGATATTTTAGATCATACGCGCTTTATAGTTTTTTAGTAGTTTTAATTTTGTCGGTGTTGTACATTTATCATGGTGCACTGGTGCATTTAATATTCAAACACATCGGTGCTTACAAACTATCAACATGACCCGATGTAGTTTAACACATCAAACACATCGTCAGGCTTAAAAACTAAAAAACTGGTGGGCATAAGCTCCGATCATTCTCGATGCGCATAAGACATCTACATGAACCAGTGCGATTCAGAGAATAAAATGCACCGGTGCTTAACGTTTAATACTCACCGCTGCGTAATTTTTGTTTATACGCATTGGTGCATAATGTTAGTATAGGAGCCCCGGTGCGACATATATTAGTAAAAGCACCGAATATGATTCTTTGAAGAATGGATACAGATATTTCAGTCAAATATATATATTATATTTTCTATTTTTTTAATTCCATTATTCATCTAAAATTGAAATATTTGTTTATAGTAAAATTCATTTCAATTTTAATTATTGAAATTGCTTGTTTGGATTAATTTCTTATATTATAGATGCAAAAATCTATTGTAATATTTAATCATCCATACATTTAATTACCAATGTACCATTTACAACTTTTGTATGGCACTGAATAATGTAGTTTTGCTCCATCTTGAATGAAAATGTGTTTTATTTTGCGCATAAGCCATCTACATGAACCAGTGCGATTCAAAGAATAAAACGCACCAGTGATTAACGTTCTATACTCACCGGTGCGTAATTTTGTTTATATGCACTGGTGTGTAATGTTAATATAGGAGTTCCGATGCGACATATATTAGTAAAAGCACCAAATATGATTCTTTGAAGAATGGATACTGATATTTCAATTAAATATATATATATTATATTTTTATTTTTTTAATTCCATTATTCATCTGAAATTGAAATATTTGTTTATAGTAAAATTCATTTCAATTTTAATTATTGAAATTGTTTGTTTGGATTAATTTCTTATATCATAGATGTAAGAATCTATTGTAATATTTAATCATCCATACATTTAATTACCAATTTACCATTTACTACTGTTGTATGGCATTGAAGAATGTATATTTGCTCCATCTTGAATGAAAATATGTTTTTTTTTCTTGGAAAAAAAATTACCAATGTACCATTTCACATTGTATTTTTGTTCAATTTTGAATGAAAATATGTTTTTTTTTCTTGGAATTTTTTTTACCAATGTACCATTTCACAGGAAACATTTGACAATAATATTGAAGAATATTGCAATAGAATAAAAAAATTTATTATATTATATATCAATAAGAGTGCCCTTGTCATCTAAAATATGACAACATAGAGACAACAATAATCAAAATGTCAACATGCATGTAATTATTGTTACACTTATTGGTAACTCGCTTTTTAATTCAGACATTATGTCCAATACATTATTATACAAAATGTCTGATTTTCAATGACAATTATTTCAAAATATACAACAAGCTACAACAGCTTGCATTAACATCGAAATTAAATATGGAGCATCATTATTCGTTGGAAATGTTATCGGTGCTCGAGCCACTTGCATCATTTGGGTTATTTGGCCGAATGTTTTGTTGATTGTTTCGATTGTTTTACTCTTCTTCAACTTCCATATGCAAACATAAAAATAAAGTGTACTGAGTGTATCTACATTACCATCGGGAATAATGAAAAATAAGTAGATAGTATACATGAATGTAAATTGAAAAGCGACCTACCATAGAAATAATTGACTCATGAATGATACACATTCTCTCAAAACCAAATCTCATGCCTTCTATCAACAAGTCTTCTATTGGCTCCACTCCATACTTTGTTTCCTACAAGTGTTATGCCCCGTAACAAATCATAGATTTAATATAAAATATTTTTGTTTTTTTATTAATTATAAAATGAGAGAAGTAAAACAACATAGAGGCTTACAAAATACACAAATAATTTTTGCTACGCTAACATATACTCACAACCATTGCTTAACCCAATGTCAATCAATTCTTCTGATGGCTCCTCTTTGTATGTTAACACTTGTTTGAAGACATGCAAGGATTGCCAGTGAAAACAAAAAAACAAAATATATACAAATCACAACCACTACTGAATCTTTATTTCTTACAACGAAATCACAAATACTCACAAACTTTGCTATCAAACCCTTTTTTCCTTGTCGTCCTGTCTTGTGTGTTGACTAGATTCCATTTTATTTTATTTTCTACAACAAATTAACAATTGAAAATTAATATTTAATCATGAATTAATTAATGATATGTATAACATAAACCTAAAAACCAATGAGTTAATACATTTGAAGCACGTTGCTATTGAGATGGCTCCTCTTGCGATGCAATTATGTCCATTTCCTTGACCATCTCGTTGTACACTTTTTTGGAAATCCCTACTTGCACATTTCACATATCACCTCGTTCATCCTTTGGGATTCTCATAATCTTCCTGAAAATGTAAAATGACATTAAACTATTTTTCTGTTGATATGAAAAATAAATATAGGAGAATTAAAATTATTGAATGAATGCCGCTTTGTAATAGTTATAGATACATTTTCTACATAAACATGTTTCGGAATATTACTTTTTGAATGATTCTTTTTTGTTGTTATATGTTTTTGTTATTGCAAACTTGACAAGTCTCATTGACCATTACCCTAGGAACGCCTCTTGTAGTTTACATATGACACGATTCTTCAAATCATTTGATTGGTTTCTGTATTGTAAGTGAAAAGTACACATATATGTTCTTTCCACTAAATCCGTGATAGTATTATAAAATTATTTGCCCCTTCTATTAACTTCCAGCACCACTCCATATGACCTAAGTACCAATTGGTCATCTTATGATGACATTGAATTTTGTTGCTGTCAGTCCTTACATAACATTCAACATAAGTGAATTACGTTATTTGAAACATATTAGTGAATATTCTTAAGTAGATTATTACTCAAATTTGAATAAATAATTCATATTGACTTAGTTTTTATTCACCTGATTCATCCCTCTGCAACTTTTCCATCAATGTTTTACGCTCTTCTGGACTTAGTTTGGTAAGAATCTTATCGAGCTTCCTCATTTTTTGGCTATGCATGTCACACATTAACCAATACATATTAGTTAACTTTACAAATAATTCAAACAAATTAATTTAAATACATATATTAATTAAAAGCACTTGTCTTCTTCGTAATTCGGGATGTGCTCTCATCATGTTGATTAAATTTGTTGTTCATTGAACTCATAGCATGCATTTTATATCAATAAACAACTTGTACCATTAAATACAAAAGGTATCAATGTATTATACAAACAAATTATAGACCTTCAAAATATAACAAAAAAAATATATATTAAAAAATGAATAAATTTGATACTGGTGGGCTTGAATAAGTTAAACGCCCCAGTGCATTTGAAATGACAACGCACTGGTGCGTTGACGTAAATACTACACACCGGGAACAAAGAACCAAGATATAAAAATTGACTTTTGCGTTTTTATAAAATAAAATAAAAATGACACGACGCATGTCATATCCGATGCGTTATTATTATGGCCGTACCGATGCTTTCATGTAATACAAATGCACCGATATTGACGCATGCATTTTTAATAAAAATACAAAAAATAGAAAGAAAAAAAAAACTTAATATGGCCGACATGGTTACGGATTCTACTAAGAAAGTGACCCCATATCACCCTATGTTTTCTATATATAATCACAAGCTCAGTAAATCCAAAATCCCTAAAAGGTGAAATCGTCATTCTGTATAATAATAGAGGGATTTAAACCCTAATGTAAAATTTTGCAGCCACATATAACGAAAAGAAGCAGTGAGAAAATAAGGGTTGCAACATTGAAGGTAAGTATGAAGTTTTTTTTTCTAAATCTAGTTAAACTCTAAATAAGATAATAAGATCAACAATAATATTTACATACTTGAAATTTCTATTATGCAGGGTTTTATTTGATTCACCATACTCAACAAATTTCGACACTCAGAACTCCTTCCAGTTGCTCTAAACTCCTTCCACATAAATCTCTCTTCCAAAACTTGTCCTTGAAAATTTCGGCAAAAGAATGAAATAATGTTTAAGTTTTTGGCTTTTAAACACTATATAGAATTACTTTTCGAACTTAAAATCACCTCCTTTTTTTTAATTTAGGGAAAAAAGAGTTTGAACGTTTTTTTAAATTTTGTTTTTCGACATTTTCCTGCGCATGTTGTAAAGTCGCACCGATGCGTACATAAGTAAAATGCACCGTCCGAACACCAATTAAAAAACTTGTTCAACGGTGTGTGTAAAGTTCGGAGGCCTCGGTGTGCTTATGTGTAGGAAATGCACCGACATGAAATATGTTGTAAAAATGCATGTAGAAATATCCACTACCAAATGCAGCGGATATTTTCCATTGTAGGGGATTTTGCAGATGTTCTTTAGCGGTGTGTTTATAGTTGTTGCGCACCGCTGCATTGTGTATGAAACGGTGTTTCCCAAACAAGAAAACACACTGTTTCCAGTGCGCCCAAGTTCATTACACGCACTGTCGTTTATTTCATTTTATAAGCAATAAGTATTGTTTCAACGGTGTGCCTATAACACGTCAAAGCACCAAAATACGGTTCTCTTGGTGGATTCCATAACACCGAGAACCGGTACGGTGACGTGAAATAGACACACCATATATGTTGGGTTTTTAAAATTTTCTTAGTGTATTTATAGGTGCATTCTATACACGTAAGCACACAGTATTTTCAGTGCGCTTATATGTAATGATCGCACCGATTATTATTTTATAGTTTTAAAAATTAATTTATGTTATGGCAGTGCATTCTATACACGTAAGCGCATTGTATTTACGGTGCGCTTATATGTAATGACCACACGGATTATTAGTTTATAGTTTTAAAATTAATTTTATGTTATTGCAGTGCGCTATGAAGTGTAGTGCACCAGCAATGCGGTGTGCTCAAACCATTCGGCTTGCCCCGCCTACGGTGTTCACTGTAACTAACTATAGAGTGCACCGACGGTTGATGCGAGATGAACAACTCGAATGCATCGCACCGATTTTTAATTTTGTTTTAAATGGGAAATCGTGGCCTAATTGGAAAAATTAAACCGGTAAAAATTTAAATTACCAAGTAAGATTTGATTTACCTGCTAAACCGCGCATTGGGGAGGAATCCTGGCTAGGTATAGATAATTTAAAATTTTGCCCACCATTTGGAAAAATTTAAACTCAATTCACCAACCAATAGAAAGGAGCAATGTGTCAGCAGGAGGTGGAATGAGCTCCGATGGTAGGGTGTCTAGGTAGATTAGGAACGACATCGGTGGAGATGGCTTAGACTCACGAACTATGGAGGGGTTAAAATGATTTTTATGGTGCAGTATTTTTTTTTATAAAACCCTATTCCGGTGCGCCTGACAGGGTAACGCACCGGTGCGTTGTACTGACGTTGCACCGCATGTGGGTTTTTAAACCATATTTATCGTTTTTCATTTTTTATTTTTTAACAAATCCTACACCAGTGGATTTTAGTATTAGGAACGCACCGAAGCGTTTATTAATAATGAACACGCCGCGTTTAGTTTTTTTTTATTTTGTTTTTTATAAAACAACCCAGGGGATTTATTTATCTTAGGCGCATTGATGAGTTGAGATTACACAAATGCACCGTGATGGATTTAGAAAATTTTTGCGTGTTTTGGATTTTTTTTTAATTGATGTTTTTTTATCGGGGGGGGCGACATTGTTTTTGGTGGTCACGGTGCTTTGGTTCTAGAGACGCACTGGGGCATTATTGTTACAAAAACGCACTGCTACGGTTGCACACAATTTCAGCATGTTTCACATAAATGTTATTTTAATTGATGTTTTTTCACGATGCGGTATTATTTTTTGGCGTTCCTGGTATGTGTTTCTTGCTGATGCCCTGGTGCATTTGGTGTACCAAAATGCACCGTGACGATTTTACAAAATTTCTGGCCATTTTGCGTATTTTTTTTAATTCATTTTTTTTTATCATGCGACATTTTTTTTTGTCGTCCCGGTGCGTGTTGATTATAGATGCACCCGTGCATTTTGTGTACCAAAACACACCGCGATGGTTTTACAAAATTTATGGTCATTTTGCATTTTTTTAATTCATTTTTTTCGTTGTTCGACATTTTTTTTTTGGTCGTCCCGGTGCATGTTGATTATAGACACACCGAGGTGTTCAAATTAGAAACGCACCGAAAAAAAACATTCGCTACAACCTCCAGTCGCGCACCTCCGTTAGTAACCTCCACTATAAATATATATTTGAGCTCTTTTGAGAGGAGCATCCGCTATAAACTCCACTACAGGGCATTTTCCTTGTAGTGCCTTCCCTGTCCAAGTCCTCTAGGGGGGTCTCATCCCCTTACCGTTTTGAGAAACAAGGGGTTTTGCTAACGTCTTCTGAGATATGACACCCTCCATGCTTTGGACCTTCTTGATGGTCTCCTATAATGAGTTTGGCCCGAAGGCTCCTATAATGAGTTTGGCCCGAAGGCCTTCACCCATCCCCTTAGTGGATCTGTCAATCCTTCTGTAAATAACATCACTAATCTACGCTCCGAAAATGTCTATCACCATAAAAACCATCCTCTGAAACTCTGTAATGTAGGTTGTGGGGGTACTCGTCTGTCTCAACTGAGCTAGATCTCTAAAATTGATCTCAGTATCCTTTCGGTCAAATCAGTCTATCAACCATTGGGTGAACACAATGTAATATGTAATATTGGAACACCTTAGTGTCGCAAAACCCATAGTACCACCACTCATGTGCTCCGCCCCCAAGTGCAGTGTGGAAAATTTAATTGCCTCAATCTCTGTCATTGGGTTAATTTGGAATTAGGTGTCCAAGTTATTGAACCAAGCTCTAGCTGTGCTCCTCTCCGAACCATCAGATAGTGGAATAGACAGACACCCCACTCTCCACATTAGGTCGTAGTTTTGTTGGTGTTGGAATTCCTTGTCCTAAGGCTTATGCCCAGTCTTTGCACTGAGGTAGTCTATGAATGAATCAATTCTAGGGCCTCTAGTCCAAAATACAAATAATCCTTGAGGCATGAATCTACGTCAACTCGTGGCTTCTGGCCTCTTTGAGACTGCTCCTCTAAGAATGTCAGAAACAAGGGCCTAGTAGACCCCCTACTCCCTGACTGAGGAGAACCTCATGCTAATATGTGGGTATTTCTACCCCCAAGAAATCCTTTTCATCTCCATGGGACCTATTAGATCAAATGTTCCCAAAGTCGACACGATCGCTTTGTTCCTCCATCATTTGCTTGAACATGTCAACCAGCTCGTCATGCTTATGATTGGATCTTTCCTGACCCTGGGCTAGACGTTTACGGATGCTAAGAACTCACTACCCTTGGGGCTTGTAATGTCCCAAATTTGGCATTGGGTCACAATGTCCTAATCACATTAGCCCTATTCATTAGAGTTTGTCAAATTGATGCTAATGGTCAAATAATTGCCAAGGAGGAAAATTACTAGTTTCCTAGGTTTGGGGTGGAAGCTTTGGGATTTGGAATAATGGGGATAATAAATGATGTTTGAACATTAGAATGGAATAAATATTTAATAAAGGAGCTAAATAAATATATACAAGTGAAAATCAAAGTGGCATTTCATGATGAAGACACATGGAGGAAGTGGGACCCACATATGGCTAGATTTCCCCACTACATTTGGCATCATCCTCTCACCAATTCGAATTCAAGGTGAATGGTAACATACTTGGGGGAGTCCAAAAGGTATTATTCATTGCATGACTCATCCAAGGTCGAAATATAGAGGAAGAGTAACTCCCATGGAAGAGGAAGAGGCAATTTGGAGCTAGTGAGACACTTGGGCTAGATTCCCTAGCTCTATGACAACAATGATGAAGATGCTATGACACCTATGACACAAATCAGACCTGAAGGCTGACATATGACATATATGACATGTCAGGGCTAAAAATAAACTCCAAGAGGGCGCTCAAGGGTGTTAGGGAAGCTAATATGCTTCCACATGTGATTTGGTGGAAGTGGGAGACTAGGAATTGTTGTACAAGTGGTGTTATTTGGAATCTCTTCCCAACTTGAGTTGGCATGAGTCTCTTGGAAGGAATTCGACCCATGGAGGACATTAGAAGTTTATAAATGTCAATAACAAAGAATGAAACCAGCTTTTTATCATTTGTAGAATTTGCAATTGCATTTGTGAAGAGGGAGAGCTAGTGGATGACTAGTTTCTTGCCTTGGCCAATTTCGAGGGTGAAAGATTCCCATCCAAGTTGGTAATTGGAAAGGCCATCCAGACCTTTCATTTGGAGCTTTAATGGAGTCTTTATTTGCAGGTGTAAGCTACAGGGAAGCTCATGGTTTCTTCTATTGCAGCTCACTCCTTCAACCATTTCCAGTTTTGATGGCATATTCTTGATCCTTGAGGGAGGGCGTTTTTGGTGAGCTATTGTACTCTTTGGGGAAGCTTTTAATGCCCCATTTATTTTGTAATATGAATTAAATACTCTGTTCTTCATCTCCAAAAAGTTTCAGGTCCAAATTCCAAGTAGAAATGTATAAATCTCATTTTTAATGGAAGAACAATGCCATTTCCCCACTACCTTGTTGTGAGCCAATGTATTGATGATGATTTCGAATGAATGAATGATTCTCTGATATATTTGTGATAAATATACTGCCATGGATGTATTCTACAAGTTTCATGTACTGTACGTGAGCATTTGATGCATTTTTACTCAGTTTAGTGGTATTGGGAGGTGAAATAGTACCATTTCTCCAAGGGTCGAATTGGGGATTTTTGCAGTTGAATGGGAGAGGGAGAGAACAGTTGTAATAAACCATTAATGGTGCATATGAGACCTTAATAACATACTTAACACATTACATACCTCTGCTCATAAATTTGAGTGGGTTTGGAGGCATTTGGGAAGCCATTTTTAGTACTTACCTCAGGGGGATTTGAACCCCAAATTACTAGTAAAATTGCATACTTGGTCCAGAATCTTAAGAGAGTTTGCAGAGGTATTTTGGTGGCCATATGTTATCCCTGAACATCATATTCAATTCCTAATATCATTCATAAACCTTCCTTGAATATTTGAAGGCATTTGGAGTCAATTTGAGACCTAGAGACCAATACTAGTCAAAGGGAAATCACTAGTAAAGTTACCTACATTGACCAGAATTGAAAGAGTATTTGCAGAAGTGTTTTAAAGGTACAAAGGCATCCCTGAAACACATATTTATGTTCTAATATCATTCATATACCTTCTCAGAATATTTGGGATCATTTGGGGCAAATTTGGGACCTAGAGATCGAAACTAGTCCAAGGTCGAACCAAGGAAAAAAGTGGAAAATTGCAATTTTAATAAAATTCCTAACAAGGGACATTACAGTGGTATCAGAGCATGGTCCTTGCACCTGTGTATTAGGTACATACATTCAAGAATAATTGGTAGCCATGTCTTACTATTATGATGAATCCTATGAGTACAATTCTTATGAGGAATATGCAGATGCTTATGAGCAATATGAAGCAGAATGTGAATGGTATGAGGAAGAGGTGCCATCATGCAACACTTCATACAATTTCAAGAGAAATGAAGATTATTCTTATGACTTTAGATCTGGTGAATATGAGTGTGTCACACCAACCAAGGATAATTCTATGAGCGAGTTCCAAATATGGAGAGAAAAATATAAAACCTTGCCCCAACAATATCAAAAATATCAAGAGTATCTTGCTTCGAGCAAAAATACAAAAAATGCCATGTCTTTTGAGTACTATGCTGAACATGTTTTTGAAAATAGGCCCAAAAATGAAGATGTGGAGTTAGTGAAGAAAGGTTTATGCCCTTCTTGTAAAAACCCTTGGAGCGAGTATCATATATGTGTGCATGAAATGATGTCCTCCTTGAGGAGAGCTTTTGATATTTATTCAAGAAGAGCTTCCAAATATACTGATCCTAAGGAAAACAAGGGGAAAATGCATCATATTTCTTGAAAGAGAAAAATGAAGAGACATCACAAGAGCATGAAGAAGATTCTATTGAAAATATGGAAGATCATTTCGAGACACCTTCTAGCTTAGACATGAACCAAAGAGCATCTACTGATGGATGCTTAAACTATGAAGGAGTACCTACTGATGGGTGCTCACACCTCTATGTTGGTGACATAGAGATCACTTTTGAAAGTGTTGCTGCAAGCCCAAGTTCCATTAAACATGATAATGAATACCTTGTAGCAGTTGAAGAAGAACCAAGATCAACTTCCCCATCACCACTTGAGCTTCATGAAGTTGGTCCAAGCAAAAATGAAGAAGATGAGGAGGTTTGTTTGCAAGAGCCTCATTTTCTTGAAGGGTCCTTAAAGATGAATGAAAAGAAGATCCAAGAGTCCCTCAGCATTCTCCATGACACTCAAGCATTGGTGTCAAATTCTTGTTGGAGAGCTACTTCGTTGGAGGAAACATCCTTCCTTGAAGACATGGAGAAGATTCAAAGAGCAATGTGCCACATCAAAGGTAATTTCATGTCTTTGCTTTTTGATAGAAACCATTTGTTTGAGCTTAATGAATTGTTACATGATGCATACTTGAAGAATAATGAGGATAATCATAAGCTCACAATTCAAAATGAGCAACTTCTTGAAAAGTTGCAAGGTACTTGTTTTTCCTCTTATGTTTCAGATTGTCAAATGGTAGATTGTTTGGAGGATTCTCATGACATGGTGGATCATGAGAAATGTGAAAATTTGAATGTTCTTGATGTTTTTGAAGATGAACTTGAAGAGATCCAAACACTTGATGTGGTGGAAGAGGAATTTGAATTGTCTCTTGATGAAGGTTATGCAATTTTTAAAGAAGAGCATGATTCCTCTACATTGGAACCAAACTATGACAAAGAGTTTACACTTTTGAAGGAGCTTCATGATACTACCCATATGGATCCTTCCCATGATGAAACTTCAGTACTTTTTGAACATTTGGGTGATTTGGTTCATTCTCCTACATCCTACAATTCCATGTTTTGCAACATTAGTCTCAATGAAGTATGGGTGAAAGGGTTCTTTTTGATGGTGCCACATGAGGAGTATGGAACTCCTAGATTTACATTTTATGATGATATGGTGGGAGCACATTCTTATTCACATTTGCAGCAGCATACTTTGTTACTTTATGATGATGCACATCTACATGGATGCACCTATGATAGGCATTTGAGTCACTTGAAGACTCATGGTTTTTCTTGCTCAACACTTGATTCATTTGATGTTGGAGGAACTTCATCCAACACTTGGGTGAATAGATTTATGATTGGAGAACATTTTTGTTGGAAGCCACATACTTTGTTATATATTTATGATGATCACATTCAGGGATGTATGGGTGAGACTTCTTTGAGTCATTTGAAGTCTCCTTGTTTTTTCTGCTCATTATTTGGTTCAGATTTTAGTGGAGATTCTTCATTCACTTCTTGGATGAAAGAATACATGACTGAATATTTTGATGCATATCACATCCTTTTGGAGCAGCTTTATAGGACATGGGATACTCACCTATGTCATTGGAGCAGATTTGATTTGTCACTTGAAGCTTGTATGCACTTGGAAAACGGTGGTCTACTTGCTTGGAGGTATAAGCACTTTCATGATTCTTTGATGAAGCACCTCCTTGATATTCATTTTCATTATGTAGTTATGTACTTTGATGATATATATTTTGTACTCATGATGTTTGGAAGAATGCATACAAGAAAATGGGATCCAGGAATCCTCTTAACTAATGGTGTGGGTTGGAGAGCACTCTTAATTATTGGGGTGCAATACAAGCAATGGGACCTTGGAATAATTTTTATCTCATTGGTTTCAAATTTTTTTGGGGGAAACAAGCAGTATGGGAGATGGATTTCCCCACTTAATAAAGTGATTTTTATCAGAGTAGTGCAGCAGCAAGCATGGTGGTTCCTCTATAAAATCTTCATGGAAACTCAAAGACTCAAGGTTGGGCAATTCAATGGCAACTTCAAAGAATTATACAGAAAGCAGGTTCTTCAACACCCATGTTTAAAATTGCTTGAGGACAAGCAATATTGGGAAGGGAGGATTTGTCATGTCTCAAATTTGGCATTGGGTCACAATGGCCTAATCACATTAGCCCTATTCATTAGAGTTTGTCAAATTGATGCTAATGGTCAAATAATTGCCAAGGAGGAAAATTACTAGTTTCCTAGGTTTGGGGTGGAAGCTTTGGGATTTGGAATAATGGGGATAATAAATGATGTTTGAACATTAGAATGGAATAAATATTTAATAAAGGAGCTAAATAAATATATACAAGTGAAAATCAAAGTGGCATTTCATGATGAAGACACATGGAGGAAGTGGGACCCACATATGGCTAGATTTCCCCACTACATTTGGCATCATCCTCTCACCAATTCGAATTCAAGGTGAATGGTAACATACTTGGGGGAGTCCAAAAGGTATTATTCATTGCATGACTCATCCAAGGTCGAAATATAGAGGAAGAGTAACTCCCATGGAAGAGGAAGAGGCAATTTGGAGCTAGTGAGACACTTGGGCTAGATTCCCTAGCTCTATGACAACAATGATGAAGATGCTGTGACACCTATGACACAAATCAGACCTGAAGGCTGACATATGACATATATGACATGTCCGGGGTAAAAATAGACTCCAAGAGGGCGCTCAAGGGTGTTAGGGCAGCTAAGATGCTTCCACATGTGATTTGGTGGAAGTGGGAGACTAGGAATTGTTGTACAAGTGGTGTTCTTTGGAATCTCTTCCCAACTTGAGTTGGCATGAGTCTCTTGGAAGGAATTCGACCCATGGAGGAAATTAGAAGTTTATAAATTTCAATAACAAAGAATGAAACCAGATTTTGATCATTTGTAGAATTTGCAATTGCATTTGTGAAGAGGGAGAGCTAGTGGATGACTAGTTTCTTGCCTTGGCCAATTTCGAGGGTGAAAGATTCCCATCCAAGTTGGTAATTGGAAAGGCCATCCAGACCTTTCATTTGGAGCTTTAATGGAGTCTTTATTTGCAGGTGTAAGCTACAGGGCAGATCATGGTTTCTTCTATTGCAGCTCACTCCTTCAACCATTTCCAGTTTTGATGGCATATTCTTGATCCTTGAGGGAGGGCGTTTTTGGTGAGCTATTGTACTCTTTGGGGAAGCTGTTAATGCCCCATTTCTTTTGTAATATGAAGTAAATACTCTGTTCTTCATCTCCAAAAAGTTTCATGTCGAAATTCCAAGTAGAAATGTATAAATCTCATTTTTAATGGAAGAACAATGCCATTTCCCCACTACCTTGTTGTGAGCCAATGTATTGATGATGATTTCGAATGAATGAATGATTCTCTGATATATTTGTGATAAATATACTACCATGGATGTCTTCTACAAGTTTCATGTACTGTACTTGAGAATTTGAAGCATTTTTACTCAGTTTAGTGGTATTGGGAGGTGAAATAGTACCATTTCCCCAAGGGTCGAATTGGGGATTTTTGCAGTTGAATGGGAGAGGGAGAGAACAGTTGTAATAAACCATTAATGGTGCATATGAGACCTTAATAACATACTTAACACATTACATACCTCTGTTCATAAATTTGAGTGGGTTTGGAGGCATTTGGGAAGCCATTTTCAGTACTTACCTAAGGGGGATTTGAACCCCAAATTACTAGTAAAATTGCATACTTGGTCCAGAATCTTAAGAGAGTTTGCAGAGGTCTTTTGGTGGCCATATGTTATCCCTGAACATCATATTCAATTCCTAATATCATTCATAAACCTTCCTTGAAGATTTGAAGGCATTTGGAGTCAATTTGAGACCTAGAGACCAATACTAGTCAAAGGGAAATCACTAGTAAAGTTACCTACATTGACCAGAATTGAAAGAGTATTTGCAGAAGTGTTTTAAAGGTACAAAGGCATCCCTGAAACACATATTTATGTTCTAATATCATTCATATACCTTCTCAGAAGATTTGGGATCATTTGGGGCAAATTTGGGACCTAGAGATCGAAACTAGTCCAAGGTCGAACCAAGGAAAAAAGTGGAAAATTGCAATTTTAATAAAATTCCTAACAAGGGACATTACAGGGCTCTAGTTCCTCCCTTGTATCCATTTTCGGATCTACTCTATTGAGGGGTACTCCTCCCTTACCCCTGAACATCCACACATGCACACACAAGATGGAAAGACCACCAACTCTGATACCACTGTAATATACCCAAGTATAATATGCCAATATATTTTGTCGATCTTACTGCTGCTTATGGAAATGTGTATAATGAATTAATTCAAATGCTTGTTTACATTGATCTATAACTTTCAAAGAGTAAATATGAACCACATAAAACACACAACATCAAAGGAAAGAACATTGTCTTTATTCAATGACTAAGGATAGTACAAGGAGCTAATAACGACTGCCAAAAACACTGTCTACTTTGTAGCTATTGATGGCTACACAACACTAAGAACCTGATGAGATTCCAATGTAAAACTGCATGAATATTCCCTTCGAAATTTACTGTTGTTAGTGGTGATCTTCTATTGTTGTCTGCTCACAGGTTGCTACAGAGATAGTCTTTCCCAATGGCCCATGATTTACCTCCTTAGTGCTTACGAAATCCTATATCAAACAACCTCCCCTTCTCAATTTCTCATGTCTCCTCCTCAAGTTTACGGCCCATATGATAATGCTTATGGCCCTCCACAAGTGGACCCTGACTACCCTTCTATCTCAACTCTTCACAAGCTGCCTTCCCTAGATGCTAATGACACTCTTCAAATGGCCACGACCCCTCCTGCTAAGCCCATCCCTATACGACTTGCTGCACTGCCGACACTCTTGATGGATTACATCCTTCTTCAATTGGATCACAGCTTCCATATTGGAGCCACCCCTTCCTATCTCACGACCTATCCAAAAATGCCCCCTTCAAACCTTATAATAGACCAAGGGAGATGCCTCTCCCAGATGTTGTCTTAATGCTCATGCCCACTCCAGATAGTGGTGTTGGTGCTCACGATTTGATGGACACAAGCCTACGTATAATCACTAGAAACAAATTCTCCAAAGTATTGTGAAACTATTAGAGACTTGGCTAGGATGGACGTGTTACTGCCCAAACCAAGATGGTGAATGGATGGAGTTTTCCAACCCCAAACGAAAACTCTAGGATCACCCCTAGACTGTTGCTATAAACAATGACGAGATCAATAAGCATGTCCCAATCATGAATACCCATACTCTTTTTATTCTTCAATTAGGCCCAATACCATGTGTGACCCAAAACCATCAACCACTTGTTTTATGGACAATTCACTTTTTAAGTTAAGTGGTCCCCTCTTAACTCCCAAATGTGGACACTATAGCCTATGGGAGTCTAATAGGCTACTCGTCAACTCCTAAACTCGACTTAGGTGGGAGGCGACATCACATAGGTATATTAAAGGTAGTGTAGTCATTATTGAGAGGAACGTGTGAATTGGGAATTGGAAGGCTTTGGGATATTTGGAGGAGGTTCTCCTATTCTTTAATTAGTTATTGTATAACTCATCTCTCTTAACTATATTGGTGTTTTTCTTCACATTGACATTGTTTTCCATGGTGTGTACTATGTGTCATGTCCCCTCCCATAAATCTGACCAATGGAGGGAGCTTGAATGATTACATGGTTCTAAATTTTGCCTCATCGGCATAATATAAATTTGATCAAGAATAAAATGCGTGCGCAGATGCATAATAAAAATACACAATGGAAATCCCACGGGAGGTAGAGAAATTGGTAATGAGTAAATGAGATGAGAACTTGTAAATGGAAGGTCACAAGTTCAAATCCCCATGGGTACTTACTTGAAAAAAAAAATACACAGTGGAAAATAAATTCATTCAGCACACACAACATGCATATACCATCATTTTCATCACAAGCATAATAATAGTAATCATGCACATTCAAACACAACAGTAAATTGACAAGTAAATACTTATCTTCTGAATGGAGTTGCTCGAGCAACTGGATATGGAAGAGCAATGTTCCACCCAACCATAGGCACTCTGTCTAGCACTTTATCTCTTTGTTGAGAGGCCACCCCTGAGTTGGGCTATGTATACACTAAGGAGGAACTACAAAGGCTCACTCACATCCATAGATACACACTTGTGCTAAGCCAACACACAACTGGGTTTATCAAGCATGCAGAGAGACAAGAAAGGGGAATGCTAAGCCAGTGATCTCAACCACAGAGCTACAAGCATCTCAATTGGATTCATCCATCCTTGGTACCCACATTACCTACCACACTGAACACAAGGAAGGTCCACTTCTCTACTACACGGTTCCTTAGGTGCCCCTTCCCTCCACTGCTATTTACGGTTGGCATAGAAAGGTGCAAGTTGCTAAAAATTCAGAGATTTCTTGGCTTCACTGGGTTTATCAAGCCATTCTAATCTCTGGTCCCTCTCATACTTTGATTGTCTCTTGAATTCTTTGACTTCTGGCCACACTAATTTGCATCCACGAAATTGAATTTCCAGGCTCCCAAATCTGGGTTTTCCCACATATTTGTGGGTCTTTAATTCTCCCAAATTTGCCCCAAGGTTTATGCCTATGGATCCCCCACTGGATTTCACTGCCCACATGAATTTATGGCCATTGTTGATACTCTAAAACACGTCCTTTTCTATGGTTACGATTTTTGTTCCTCTTATTGCTAGGAATGCATAACATGCTGAAAATTGGAGTTCGATTGCTCCACAATGGAATGGAGATGAAGGGAAACAAATCTCCATGAAGGAATTAGCTTCTGGATACCAAAAACAGAGCCCATACTCAGCCGTATGAATTTCTGGGTTCAACCCATGCTCCATTAATTCATGAATTGATTTCTCAATGGTCTTCTTACAACAAAATTAAAGATCAATGAGATGACACTTGGGTTCTCAAGATGACAGTTGGAAACAAAGAATTTAATCCATCACACCCCTCTCCTCTCCCTAGTGATAAACACAACCCCTCATCTTAGTTGCCTCCATAGCCAACTCTTAGACTTCTATTTACATTATAAATATTTACATTGTTTTTACATTTTTCCATGTCTGACTAGCACATATGTATGAAATATAAAATGCTTGCCTTTATAAGATGAGCATTCACTCTGGGGGTCTTGGCCTTGAGCTCCACACTAGGAATCATACATTGGATATTCACAATATTTACATGTCAATCCAATATATTTCATAGTCAAATGGGGGTATTACACTATGATTTATTATGATATATTAAGCATTTGTTTCATAACATTTGGTATAGGATCATATGGTCCTTGGCTTGACTTTTTAAAACGGGTCATCTTTCCAACTTAACTATAACATTTTTGAGACATTGCAAACAATGAAATTTATGGGATCCTTAGGAAACATCTTGAGGTACCTATGGTCAAAATTTCAAATTTTGGTTCATTATAAGTTCAGAGTTATAGTCTGTGGAATTTAGGGTTTTTAACTAGTCCAAAAATTAGTTTCAAACGAGTGTTCTAGGTAATTGTCATATATTAGGCTTTCAAACTCCAAATTGAGTGCCACTAGTTGCATCCTAAAAAAGATAGGTCATAGTATATTAGGTAAAAATTTCATAATCGTAACAGAAAAATCATATATGTGCAATGCCATACAAGTTCACTCTTTTGAAAGGGGCAAAAACATCAAGTCTTTGGAAAGTTACCATAAATTTCCCTAGGGTCATTAGAAATTGATCAAAAGTGTGGAATTACATGGAAGACATATTAGGATACTACATGACAAAATTTTAGACTTTGAGGGGGGGGGGGGGGGGATTTTAGAGTTACCTCAAGTGGAATGTCGATTAGCAAGACAATCTCCAAATCAAGGTTTTAAAAGACGTATGTTATTTCCAAATTAGCATAGCATGTGATTGGAAGGTCCGATTTAGGTGATTCAAAAACCATAAGAAAGAGGAAACATAGAATAATATGTCGGAAAAATCATATTATATTTAGGTTGGACAATAAGGGTTTGGTTAGACCTCGGTTAAGGAAAATAACAACACCTAAGTTTAGTTGACATGGAGATAAAGATGAAATTATCAATCCTATGGAATGATAGAGGAGGTTAAGGAAAATCGGTAAGACTCCTTTTGGGGAAAGTGTTAAACTGTATGATGAAGCTAGGGGGTGGTGGATGAGTATTGCCAAAAATACTAGACTAAATGTCACCTAGGAAGTATTTGAATAACTGTTCTCGAAAAGATGGATCAAGGACTAAAAAATGGAAGAGATAAATAAAACTCAAGATGAATTGAAAGAAGAAAAAGAGAGACTCAAAATGAAATGTGAGGAGTTGTCCAAAAAACAAGCCCTTAATCAAGCACTCGTTAAGGAGGTTCATAAATTGAAGTAAGAAACGAATAGCAAGGAAAAGTGGGAAAATGATAAGTTAAGGGAAGAATTGAAAAAGAAGGATGAATAAATATGTAGATTATAAAACCATAATAAAAAATTACTAGATGAGGTCAAGAGATTCAAAGAAGAAAAGGAACATTGTCAAAATCAAGAAAAAACAAGGGTTTTGGATGAAGAGACGGGCAAAAGACTTGAAAAGGAAACCTACAAGAAGGTTGAAGAAGCCTTAAATAATAGGGATGTAAAATAAGAAATATAATCTAAAATCGAAGAAGGATGTAAGAATTTGATGAATGGAATCACATTGTAGCTTCAAAAGGAAAAGGAAGGCAAGGTTCAAGAAGGTCACTAGAAAACAATGGAAGAAGTTTATCTCCAGCTTGAAGATGTACATGTCCAATATGATGGTATTATCTCAAAGGCTAGAATAATCAAATACCAAGCACAAAGGATAGAGCATGCCATTGTATTTGAAACAAGATTGATGATAGGTGTGTGTAGAATAAAGGGAAACCGTTGAAGGTGAAACCATATCGACACCCTCATTACCAATACCAAGAAAGTTTCCAAGAAAGGCAAGAAGATATACATTGACACTACCAAGGAAGAAGATGGAACTACCAAGGAAGAAGATGGAATAATCAACAATATTCAGGGAATAGGGTATCACAAAACTATTATTCGACAAGATAATATCATAGACCAAAAAATACAATAAATTGGAAAAGCCACAACAACAACACATGGAATCAAAGGAAAGAAAATTATGCGACAACTAACTATCTGTTAAATTTTCAGAATTTACTTCAATCTGATCTAGGATCTTAACTGAGAGAACAACATGTACAGCAAATCTACAGCATAACAATCATGGACACAATAATGCAAGCACACAAGAGACACAGAGTTTACTTGGGGAAAACCATAAAGGTGAAAAACCCCAATAACTTCCTCAGAGATAGATAGAGCAATGATACAACCAGAATACAAGAGATAGTCTTCTCCTAGCAGCAGAGCCTCCTCCTCCACAAGTGCGCCACTCTCCCAAGTGTGAGTGAGAGAATAGAATGTGTATAATGAGAGAGACACACTCTCTATTTATACACTAACTTGACTTGACCTTTACTCAACTAGGTCGGCCTCAACTTAACCACTTAACATAATGCTGACTGGGCCGACCCTCACTAGGGTGGTCTAATAACCCTTTGACCCACATGGCCGACCCCCAATAGGGTGGTCTAATAACCCTTTGACCCACATGACTTATATAGGGCCGACCCCAACAAGGTGGTCTAATAACCCATCAAGTATAAGTTAAGACACTTACAATATAAATGACGACACTTCCATATAGAGGAATAATAACATCTCTATAGGAATACAATATACATATATGTGAAATACATTCCGAAGTTACATATACATCAACACTCCCTCTTAACTAGGAAGGTATTTCTCGACACAGGTCTTCTAGCACAAGTCTTCTTCTCTGGATCATCATCACTGGATAATCGTCATCGAGTCATCATCATTGTCACTGCTGCTGCTATCTCAATCAATCTCTGGATCTACTCGTCATAGGAAGTTCTATAGAACCAGTCCTTTTTCATACTGGATGTAGGCCCACCACCTACAGGTCTTCGTCATTACTGGCCATACTGTGGAATCCTCAGGACTTATTACGTGCGTCACAAAACCTCGAAAGATCATCCCAGGCTGTTACGAGCACACAGCTCTACCTATAGGATCTCCCAGGGCCGTATTATATGTGACCTCACCACAAAACCTCGCAAGAGCATCCCAGGCTGTTACGAGCACACAGCTCTACCTATAGGATCTCCCAGGGACAGATTATATGTGGTCACCACAAAACCTCGCAAGAGCATCCCAGGCTGTTACGAGCACACAGCTCTACCTATAGGATCTCCTAGGGACAGATTATATGTGGTCATGGAAAAACCTCGCAAGAGCATCCCAGGACTTATTACGGGCACACAACCCAACCTATCGGATCTCCCAGGGACATATTATATGCCATAGGACAAAACCTCGAAAGAGCATCTGCCAGATATCCCAGGGCCAGATTATATGCCATAGGCAAAACCTCGAAATACTATCTGTAGATCTCCCAGGACCAAATTATATGTCCTCCCAGAGCAAAACCTCGAAAGAGCATTTGCCAGATATCCCAGGGCCAAATTATATGCCATAGGAAAAACCTCGAAAGACTATCTGCAAATCTCCCAGGGCCAAATTATATGCTCATATGCACAACCTGATCCACGGCCATAGAGTATCAACCTGATACTCACCATACATCATCCTGATGTATACATGATCATCCTGATCATCATCACTGCAACATCCTGCTGCAAGTCATCTGGAGCAACATCTTGAAGCTCGTCATCCACGATCATCCTGATCATACAATGCATCTACCTGATGCATACCAAGTATCTACCTGATACATATCATCATACATGATCCACCTGATCATACATTGTATCCACCTGATACAAATACAAATACATGATACATATCACCATACATGATCCACCTGATCATACAATGTATCCACCTGATACATATACAGATACATGGTCCAAGCATCCAACATGATGCATATACAAAATACATACAAATGATCCAACCAATCATATCCAACATCCAACATGATGCGTACATACATAAATGATCCAACTGATCATATCCAGCATCATCCTGATGCATATACAGAGCAGTAACTGGAGCATCGTCCCGATGCTCATCATCCAGTGCTTACATCCATAGCCATGTGAAGGATCCTCCTTCCAACATGCTTGGAATGGCCTCTGCAAATGTGTCCATCACTTCTTCCTTGAAGCGTCATCATTCGAAGAACACCAAGCCTCTCCCTAAAGTACTCGAACTTCACCCTGGCTAGTGGCTTCGTCAGCACATCTGCAATCTGCTCGTCCATCGCAATGTACAGGAGCTTCACAGCTCCTCTCTGCACCATATCCCTGATATAGTGATATTTGATCTCTATGTGTTTCTACCTGTCATGAAACACTAGGTTCTCGGATAGCTTCACACAACTTTGGTTATCACAAAAGATACCAGTAGCATCCAACGGGAGATCAAATAACTCAAACAGTAGCTTCCGTAGCCATACTGCCTCACAACTAGCTGAACAGGTTGCAACATACTCTGCCTCAACTGTACTCAGCGCTACGCAGGACTGCTTCCTGCTGAACTAAGAGATCACACCTGATCCCAAACTGAAGCAGCACCCAGATGTGCTCTTCTTATTTGCAGCACTGCCTGCCCAATCTGAATCAACATAACCCTGCAGGTTAAACTTTTGATTCACTTCATACTTGAGCCCATAATCCACTGTACCTTTCATGTACCTCAGAATATGCTTTACAGCAACCAGGTGAACACTCCTCGGATCTGTCAGGAACTGGCTCAATGTGTTCACTGCAAAGCAAATATCTGGTCTCATGTTCGTCAGGTACATCAAGGACCCAATCATCTGACGATACATAGTGACATCAACTGGTTCAGATGAAGCATCACACAGAAGCTTCAGGTTCGATGCCATAGCCTTGCAGTCCATCATCCCGAACCTCTTCAGGATCTCTACTGCATACTTCCCTTGTCCAAGAAAGATTCCATCTGCACTCTGCCACACCTCCATACCTAGAAAGTGGTGCATCATACCCAAGTTCTGCACATATATGACTCCCTATCATGTGTCTCAGAACCAAGTGGCTGCTCCACATACACTTCTTCTTCAACTACAACATTCAAGAAAGCTGTCTTGAAATCCATCTGGTGTATCTTCTATTTCATCACTTTTATATTTCTCTATGCTGCCATCTGCAACATGCTTGATCTTGATAGATCCATATGGAAGTCATAACAAACTTCCCTTCAGGTATTGGGACTACATCCCAAACATCATTCTTCATGATCAACGGATCATGGCATTCTTCCCATATCTTGGGAACTTCAATATCTTCAATAGATAATTTTGTTGCTGACCAAATGTTGTAGTTCTTCTTTTGTAGGTGATGGCATACGATCTTTCCTACACAACCTAATTCTAGGAACATCAGTATATACATTATTTAACAGTATTATTTAAACAATAAAATATGCAAGTAATGACAATTCAAATACTTATCTTTGTTTGTTTGTTGGGTTGACTCCCTCTCAGTCTTTGCTTCTTTTCTGCAACTCCATTCTTATGTGGATTGTGAGAAGTGGTCAACTCCCTCTGAATATCTGCATCCTTGCAGAAACTACTGAAGTGTGCTCCTTTGCTTTATTGCAGGAACAACTAGAGTGTGCTCCCTCTTGATCTTTGCTTCCTGGATTACCTGTCCTTGAACTTACATCCATCCTTAATCACTATGCATGCTTATTAGTATCATCATTGTGTTATCCTTGAGGTCTCATACATAATCACACATTTATAAGTATAATCTTAATACTATCAAAACACAATAATCTTAAACATGTATATTCATGATCATTCACAGATAATAAACATTAGTATTCAAGGTTTCAGGGAAGTCTTCTTTTACTCATACATATTCTTATTTGATCATAGGACTCTTCTGGTTAGTTGAATCATCAATCAAGATAAGACATATAATATGCATAAAACCCGCGATTATTATACCTTCATGATTCTTCTGGTTAGTCATATCATCAATTATGGTAAGAAACATAATATGCATACAACCATCATTATTCAAACCTATGACTTCATGAATAATCATTATCAACAACACAACAATATAAGATCCTAACACAAGGTAGGATTCTAGCTTGATATAGGAAAAAAATACCTGGATTATCATGCTAGCTAGTTATGTCTAACATACCTGCATAATGTCTTCTGGTTCTCTTCAGTGACTTGTGCTAGTAACCTGCATGTCTCATAAGTTAACCATTGTAGAACCAAGTTATACATACCTCGAAAGTAGATCTTCTATGTGATCCATGACAATGGATGAATCTTTGTCTTCATGTCACCATGAGCATATGTTCTTGAAGTAGAACATGATTTGACTTTCTTGGTGTACCTTTTGTGTTAGCAAACAACATAAACCTCATACAACATCACAATGCATTAGTACAATCATAAGTGTCAAAACCTTAATCAATGAATATCTTCTATTAAGGTGATATGACAAGTCCAGTAATTAATCAAGATTGTACTGTAATGATATGAAGACAAACATATGATAAACTTAACCATGAAACATACCTGTAAGCCATACCTGTCAAGATTGCTTGTAATCTTCTTATGGAAGGCCCTAGCCTCATCTCCCTCTGAAACAGGAACTTCTTCACTTATGCAGGTGACCAATCCATCTTCTTCTAGGATTAACCCAATCCACTTGATTTGCAAGAACTGGACCTGGAGCTGGATTAGGGTTTGTCAAAGAAACCCCAAAAATTCAAACTTTGAATTTCAAACTTCCGAAAGGATATACATATGCGCCTTGATGAGCTGATCAAGTTGGTATATTCAGAATTTGAAAACTGCAAAGTTTCACCCCTCGAAATTGCCTTTTAGATTTCTGGATTCACTAGGGAGGACCCTGAATTAGGGTTTGAGTTTCCCGGAGCTTCACCCAACCAAAATATCTGATTCAAAACTCTAAGATTCAATTTTTCTGAGGAGCTTCCAGCCGTGGTCACAGATTTCCAAAATTCCAATTTCTGCAGAAGCCCTAATTTTCCATCTTTCCGATCAAAGTCCCGAACTGGGGTTTGATCAAGCCCGGCCTTCTGCCCAACCAAAAAATATGATCTTGGTCTCTAAATTTCGATTTTGATGAGTATCATCCATCCATGGTCTCTGATTACAAAAATTCCAACTTTCTCCGAAGCCCTAAATTTCGGAAGCCATGAATGAAGGTACTCAAAAATAATTCTCTTTTGACAGAAATATGTACCTGATTGTTTCTGGTGTAACTCCTAACTTTTCAATCCACAGGGTCTGAAATTTTTTTCTAAGATAGCCCAACCTGTTATCTGTCCATCCTGATAGGTCTGACCTCAATTGGATTCTCTAAGAGAGAGTTATGCCAAGTGTCGCAACGTGACCTGTTTGTGGGATAATACAGGAGAGCGAAATTGTACGGCGTGCCACGTGTCACTGTTTCAACTTCGTCCTCTGAAATTTTTTCTTGAGATAGACCGACCTGTTATCTTTCCATCCTGACAGGTCAGAACTCAATTGGATTCTTTTAGAGAGAGTTATGCCAAGTGTCGCAACGTGACCTGTTTATGGGATAATACAGGAGAGTGAACTTGTACGGCGTTCCACGTGTCACTGGTTCAACTTTGGCCTCTGCAAAATTTTTATGAGATAGTATAGTTTGTGTAATACCTGTCACATTTTACGAAATTTCATTCGGAGATTCCTAGCCCAAGTTATGACCTTTTTCCCAAGGTCACCTGATTTTGACTCAGATCTGGAAGAGGCAGAAACCCTATATTGTACAGATCATAAATCACAAAGTACAACGAATTAGAGGTTTTCCTTTGGACACAAGGTACATGGGGATCTTTTATTCGACCTGTAAAAGTTTCAAATCTGAAAACTTCGTCAAAATGGATTTATAGCGAAAGTGCTACGATGACTGCTTTTTGCTATATCAAGCCCTAGCATCGTAAGTGCAACAAGTGTCATACATGCCATATCATGCCTTCTTTCAGGCTAGCTTTGATACCATGTTAAATTTTCAAAATTTACTTCAATATGATCTAGGATCTTAATTGAGAGAACAACATGTACAACCAATCTACAACATAACAATCATGGACACAATAATGCAAGCACACAAGAGACACAGAGTTTACTTGGGGAAAGCCATAAAGGTGAAAAACCCCAATAACTTCCTCAGAGATAGATAGAGCAATGATACAACCAGAATACAAGAGATAGTCTTCTCCTAGTAGCAGAGCCTCCTCCTCCACAAGTGCGCCACTCTCCCAAGTGTGAGTGAGAGAATAGAATGTGTAAAATGAGAGAGACACACTCTCTATTTATACACTAACTTGACTTGACCTTTACTCAACTAGGTCGGCCTCAACTTAACCACTTAACATAATGCTGACTGGGCCGACCCCCACTAGGGTGGTCTAATAACCCTTTGACCTACATGGCCGACCCGCAATAGGGTGGTCTAATAACCCTTTGACCCACATGACTTATACAGGGCCGACCCCAACAAGGTGGTCTAATAACCCATCAAGTATAAGTTAAGACACTTACAATATAAATGACGACACTTTCGTATAGAGGAATAATAACATCTCTATAGGAATACAATATACATATATGTGAAATACATTCCGAAGTTACATATACATCAACACTATCAAGTATAAGGCCAAAAAGAATCAAATTGGGATGGATTGGATCCTATTACAAAGCCTTGATGATCCCTTTACAATAAGAAAACACTATAACATGTAAATCCCTTAATTGCAAAGCTTTGAGGACAAAACTTTTTGAAGGAAGGTATTGTGTTATGACCCAAGGGAGGCATATATGGGGTTAAATATATGATATGAACCTAAGGGGGGATATATGGGGTTAAATGTATGCGCAATTAAGTAAATGTATATGTAATAGTGGTTGGCATAATGAAGGGCCGACATGTGCAATGATTTAATAGGTATATATAGAGGTAATGTAGTCACTATTGAGAAGAATATGTGAATTGGATATATGAATGTATTGGGGTATTTGGAGGAGGTTCTCCTATTATTTAAGATGTTATTGTATAACTCATCTCCCTTAACTATGTGTGCATTGTACTCCACCTTTACATTATTGTACATGGTGTGTACTTTAATTTATTATGCCATCTTAAGAATTTGGCTCATAACAAATGAGGTCATATTAATCACAGTAAAACATTCATTAACATAATTTCTTAGCAACTAACCCTTTTCCCTGATTGGGTAAATAAATCATCAACAATAATCTTTCTAGATAAATTGTAAACCAAATCACACACTCAAAAACACATCTGCAACAAATATGCTACAAATCATATAAAGTTGTGGCCCTAAAACATTGGCATTAAGAAATGTAAAGGCTCGAAATTAATGTATTTCAAGCACCAAGAAGGAATTTATCCAATGGATGAATCTCTGTGAAAGCAAATGAGTTTATCGTAGACACTCTTCCATCACAACTTAGCAAAATGACACTCCTTAAATAGATGTTTAACTATCTTTGGCTTCTTCCACAACTTGAGTGGGTCTAATGCTTAAGGACATGTATTTCCTCCTAGGAGGTCACATGTTCAAATCCAGAAGAAGGTAAGGTGTGTACACCTCCGTAGACTTAGTAGTCAAATTGTTTTGTGGAGGGGGTCCCTTGTCCCACAAACAAGGGGTCCTCATACACCAATTTGGTGTCTAGCTAAGTTGTGACCTTGACATTAGATTATAATTATAATTATCATCATTTATAGATATGGTTTTGATTGTTTTAACCTCTTGGGTAATCCCTTTATAAATCACCAAGGATGCAAACAATCTTAATCGATTGGAAACTTTATAAGACCAAGCATTTCTCTATCTAGTGATCCACCAAAACTCGTCATCCAAGCTACCCATTATTTGTTCAAAATAGGGGACAAAGGCATGTGTTTATGCATGATTTGATAAAGGTGCTTGTTATTGAACCCAAAAATAATATCGTCATGGGATCAATGCCAATCTCTCCAAACAAGATCTTGTCTGAGATGATTCATCTTGGGTCCAAAAGGCATATCATTAGTATTTAAGCCCAAAGCTCATCTAAATGTGTCTCATGGAATCACTTCAATTGCTTTGAAGTGCTCAAGTAAAATGTTCCTTTTCAAGAGGAGAAAGAGACAATCTAGAGTACACTTGTAATTAAGTCAAATGTGTTTCTTTAAATCCAAAAGGAGAAAGAGATAGTTTCGACTACACTAAGAGTTTGCAAAAGTCAACTACAATTTTTCAAAAGGAGAAAAACATAACATGGGTTACACCTAGACACTCATGAAACTTTGCAAGTATTAAACAAAAATGCATGTTATTCCCAAGAGGTGGATAAAAATCACTATTGTATCCAATGCAATCTACCTAAAATACTCTCAATTCTTACAAATAAAAAGATTCGCATAAATCGATTAATTTTTTTAAGGAAAAAACTATGTTTTCCCAATAATGAAATGATTGACAACTTAAGAAAAGGCCATTAAAACTATGATTAAACCCCCAAAAAACATTCACACAATGTCCATTCCAACATACAACGAACGACCACAAAAGGAACCACATAATTAATCCTTACACCTCATGAGACAAAAAAAACCCTTTCATCTTTCTCTCAAAACTCAAAACCCTTAGGTCATTAATTACTAGTAAAGATCCAACTTCATATATCAATCGCTAATAACAACATGAGTATTATAATTAAAAATAGACACATAAAACAACATCCAAAAAAAAGGGTTACAGGTTGACAGTAGTCTGTTATCACCGGTTATAATCTATATGTTTTTTGACATTACTGTGCCTTCTTCTTGATCAATTTGAGGTTTGACAATGTTGAAGTCTATTTTTTGTAACAATTGACATTTTCTCTGTTATAATATGTGTAAGGCCTAGAAGTGCCTTTGAACAATGTAGTTGATTTAATATAAATGATATTGTATTTTTTTCCAAAGGAAAAAAACATATAATTTTTTTTCATATGTATAAATTTAAAAAAATATCAAAAAAACACCCCAAAAAAACTCAAATGTATAAAAATGTATAAATTGAAAAAATTCAAAAGATGGTAGAGTTCATGAGGTTGATGCAAGCTATAAATATAATTTAAACTCATTATATTGATATCTAGCGTTTCCTTTGAATGCTCACCGATCAAAATTATTAGATCCAAAATACTTTCAGCACGATGTTATTCTCGGAGGCTTTATATGAGAGTGGGCATGGTCTCTACCAAATGGCTCAATGGCTCATGTTGAAAAGACAAAGCTTTATTTCACATGTATACCTGCTTTCATTACATTGCTTGTCATGGGATTATTAAGATTTCCTCATATTTCAATTTATCAAAATGTAGGTATGGATGGATCTCCTCATAATTTTGTATGCATTAAAATTTGAATATTGAATTTATTTTTCTAATATGGATAAGATAAGTTAGCTAATGAAAGATTTTGAAAAAATTATTTATCAAAATAAAAAATCTAAAACCCTTTGAAAAATAAAACGAACTTTAATCATTGAGACTTTGAACATGTGCATCATGAAATATTAAATTCACAATGACAAGTCTGAGTACAGTAGGCCCACTCTACTCCCCACATGTCCACACAAATTTGGAATAAGTAGTTAGCATGGTTGCACACTTACATCCATGCAACATGTGAGTTCATAAGGCCAAGTTATGAATACAAATAATACATTATAATACCAAATGCCAATTAAGTTAAATATTATTATTTATTTATAGATTAAAATAAAGCAAAAATGATTGGTATATTGGTGTGGTCATTGAAGGGGACTTTACAATTTTATTTGAAATATCTCACCCTCATCTCATTTGCATTACTTACGACTCTAAATCCATCTTGACACCAAATCTATTAAGTGTTAAGAATGATCAAATATTTAGAAGTAGAAACCTATTTTGGAGAGCACAAATGTGAAGAATAGTTTTAACTGTCAATGGTGTGATTTATCTTAACACTTCATAGATTCACGGTGAAGATAGACCTAGATTGGTGGTATTTCATGTTTCATTCATATCATTGTTTTGTATATATTTGTTTGTTGTCATAGAGATATCAATCCATCTTAAATGTTATTATTTTCATTTTATTTTATTTATCGTTCCATTTAATTTATTTTTTGTTGGCCTATGCCACATTGGCATCATGTTATGTTACAAATTTTCCTCATACTAGGTTATAACACGCACCTCTCAATGCAATAATTAAGAAGAGAGCCATGGAGGTAGGATCTTAAATCAAGAGGTGGAGTAAGAGGCAAAATACACCAACTATTATGCTCGAGGAATTGAAGGACAATAATATAATGATGTGGGAAGGCATAGACCCCATACCAAATGTATTATAATGATTCACTTGTGAGAACAAAGATGCAATAGAAGATGGCATATAAGCAATGCATGAAACAATGCATCAAGTAGTGATAGCCGTATGATATTTGGTCTTGAAGAAGGAGCTTATAAGCCATCTTGTGAAAGACAAATCACAAAACATGGACAAGCAAATCACAAAGTTGGAAGTCCCATGGGGTTAGTTCAATTGGTTGTTGTCAATGTTGTTGGGAATTTGGTTAGTTTTGTGTCGGTGGGTGCCCAATTTAAATCCCTTGTATGAGGTGCACTAGTATATGTCAATTGGATTTATTAGGGATGACATCCACAAATATGGAGAAGCGTCACAAGGTTTTCCTTGAAAAATGGTATAGATCTTTGGAACCAATTGTAAAAAATGAGATGTTCATTACTAATAGTAAGATTCATATGATCATTCCATACCATGAGATTGACAACTCGTTAGGCATATAGGAAGTGACATGGTGACTGCGAATGTTATAGTCTATGGTGGCATCAAGTCCACCCTTGGGAATTGAATCCACATAATATAGGTCCTTAGTTCTTCATGTGGAGAGGAACTTCGTAGAGGAAATAGATCCTTTATGTCATTGAAGGGGTCCAACCATGTCTAAACAAGCTAGTAAACTTGTATGTTAATGGCCTATCTATGTTTTTAGTTTAGTTTAGTTTTTGGTTAATAGTTTTTAGTATTGATCTGCAACCCATTAGCAACCATAATAATGATCTGAATCAAATTACAAGCAAAAATGGAAAGGGATTAGAAAGTGTTAAAAAAACAAATTGACAGCACAATGAACTAGGAGGGCATACTATTTGAACTAAAGATTACTTGTAGCAATAGAGCAAGAGATGGTGCACTATTCGAAATGAAGATTACTCGTAGCATTAAAAGTGAGAGAGGGTGCACTATTCGAACTAAAGCAACTCATAGTCTTTTGGTTGAAGGTGTAGATCACAATCTCTTGGTTAAAGACAAAAGTAGATCAATCTTATCTTCATATATGTTAAACACCAAAAGGGATCCAAAAAAATAAAAAATGCAAATCTCTTATGCTTAAAATATCTCGAGTTAAGATGAATCTAAAATCATGTACTATACATGCACACACTCTCTGTTTTATTAGTTTTGTATAAAATTTTAAATTGGGTTGAGCTTACAAGGGATTGGCGAATGCGATACATGGGATAGACATTGCAATCTCTTCAATATTGGGATGTAGAGTGCACCTATCTATGTTTTTAGCTTAGTTTTGTTTTTTGTTAATATGTTTTAGTATTGGTATGCCACCTCTTAGCACCCATAGTAATGATCTGAAACAAATCACGAGCAAAAATGGAAAGGCGATAGAAAGTGTTAAAAAAATAAATCGACACCACAGTGAACTAGGAGGGCATACTATTTGAATTGCAGATTACTTGTAGCAATAGAAGCAAGAGAGGGTGCACTGTTCGAACTGAATAATACTCGTAGCATTAAAAGTGAGAGATGGTGTAGTATTCGAATTAATGAAACTCATAGTCATTTGGTTGAAGTAGTAGATCACAATATTTTGGTTAAAGACAAAAGTAGATAAATCTTAACTTCATATGTGTTAAACACCAACAGGGATCCAAAAAACAATTAAAATAAATCACTTTATGCTTAAAAGATCTAGAGTTAAGATGAATCTACACCTATGTACTATGCATGCACACACTCTCTATTTTATTAGTTTTGTATAAAATTTAAAATTGGGTCGAGCTTACATGGGATGGACAAATGTGATGGAAATTACATGGGATAGCCATTACAATCTCTTCAATAATGAGATGTAGAGTGCACCTCGCTCCCCTTGATGCAACCAACTCACACCGATTCAAATGAACATAATTATAGCTTTTGGACGTGCACCAATTTGAGTGAGTTAGTTCACACCCTTTGAACGAGCTAACTCACATTTATTTCCACGATCCCACACCAAACTTATCAAAATCATTTGAATCATACCATTTAGTACATAATTTGAAAATTTTGATTATGATGAATCATTTGGTTTGATTTGATTCTCTGGTAACTTTCGTCTGTTTTCAAAATTTTCCCACTCATATTTTGAATCAAGTATGTTGAGTATTTGATGGTCCCTTTCCTTTCTTGCATTCTCCCCTAGATAAAGGCCCAATCTCCTTCCTCTATAACCATATAGTAGAGAAAGAGAGAATTGAATCCATCCGACCCTCATCATAATTTACAATACCATAACTAGCAGTAAATACAAAGCCATTATTTCACTTAGAAGTAAAGGGAAAGGCAGGAGCATAGCCATCTAAATAAACCTGTACTTTATGATGTTGGGTTGGATCGAATTTCTCTATTGAAATGAACCATTGTTGGCATGCACCCCACCATACATAACAAATAGAAGCCAATCAATATGAAATACTGTTACACCTAAATCTTTCTACCATGAGACTCAGTGTAAACATCCCTGAAGTTTCCCATGACTGGAGGGCTTAACTGACCCATTTTTATAGGTTGTCGCAGTTCACCCTTGTGCAACCTGCGACGTCACAGTTTGTCCTAATGCAGCCTGTGACGATGTCAGTTAATTGGATAAAAGAGCATCTTCGAGCCCATTCTCAAAGCTGAGTGATGTGGATCCCTATCCCTAGCCTGTAGGGGAGCTGGCATTCAGTTCCCTAGCCCTTTGGTGAGATCCCCTAACTCTCTCCTACCATATCTCAACCTATCCTATCCTCTTAGTCCTATATAAGTGAAGCTCATTCCCATTCCAAAGGGAGGAAGTCTATAGTATCTACATGCTGGTGAAATTAGCTTAGGAGAGATCTCTACTCATCCCTTGAGAGATCCACACTTCCTTTGTAGGCTTTGGCATTGGCTTGGTTGGAGAAGGATTGCTATGTTAAGTCTTGGTTGTAATCACTTCCTTCAATGTACTTTCCCTTTTATATAGTAATATAAATGCTTTCCACCAAACATTGTTGCATTGATGATGTTTTGTGTAGTTTGCCTGCTTAACTGCTTACTTAGATCTATTATTGTATAGGTGCATTTTACTACTTGTGTTGTTTTGTGTGTCTTGACAGGTTTTGCAACTGAGATCTGAAACCATCAAGCTTGGAGAAAACATCAAGGAGAAAGGATCAGCGATCTGAAAGGTAAAGCATCTATTTACTCGATCTCTAATTAGATCTAGGAAAGTTATTTGGGTGAAAACATGAAGTTGGGAAACAATTTTGGCTTGTTTTTGACAAACAAAACTGCTAAATTTTATGTTTTTCAACTTCCACCTCTTCAAACCCATATCTCCCTTAGGAATTTCAACTTGAAGTAAACACAAAGGTTTTAGAGAATTGAATTAGCTTTCTACTCGTATTTTTTTTAATTTTTTTATGGACATATCATGGGAGAAATTTGTTGTCAACCAACGGCATATACTTGAAAATTTTAGGTATGGATAATAAGTGACCTGTGTTGACGTCGGTTTTTGATAGATGGTTATTCATTATAGGGAAACAAATTGTAGGCTCATAATCTACACACACTACACTTGATCCTGGACTATATTTTGAGTTTTTTAAGAATTGGGAACTATTTTTTATTATTTATCGAAACAACATATGTTCAGAAAATGGTGCATTATCAACACATGTTTTTTCTTCACATTTCCTTTCAAATGTGACTCTTATTGGAAAAACTAAAAGTACCCTTTTGAAGAGTACGAGCCAATTATGATCTCTGTGAAATTTCAAATTTTTTGGTGTTGTCTTTGTTATGATATTGAATTTTCATTTCGGGTGATTTTCAGAGTAATAAAATTCTTAAGGGATAAGGTTTAGAAAAAAATATATTAATAAATAGTAATTCAAATCGAAATGAAACAATTATTATATCATTGGAAACTAGATTCAGAGATGAATCCATTGATACCAAGTCTGACAAATAATACTTAAAATTTGCAGTGGTTTGGGCTTGCTGAAGTTGCAGGTTCCAAAAAGATGCCTGATATTTTCCCAGGTTTTGTTGACCATAAATTCTCCACTGAAAAATACCTTTCAAACTCTCGGCTGAGAGTTTAGTTCAAACTCTCGTCCAAGAGTTTTTTTGAAAATACATCGCGGTGATTGGTTCAAACTCTCGGCCTAGAGTTTTTTTAAACTCTCGGCCTAGAGTTTGAACTCTCAAAACTCTCGACCTAGAGTTTTTCAAACTCTCGGTCGAGAGTTTGAGGTTGACTTTTTTTCCCCTATTCATCTGCGTGCCCTCTTTTTTTTTTCACTCCATTGTCATGGAATTGTTTCCCAGCTTTGCGTTTTCACCCATTTCTATTCTGTCTTATTTGTTCTAGTCTTACATTAAGTTAGGGAGATCAGGCCTTGAGTCCACTCTTGGTAGATTATCCGTCAAACAAATCTGGCGACCATACTGGGGAATACATTGTTTTTAAGTTTTCATTTGAATGTCATTTTAATTTGATTTCTTTTGCAAGCCATCTTATTTGCCTCCTAAGTCTTTTTTCACCATCATATCTTCACCTTGAAGAGTCTGTAGTCCTCCCATGAGTTTGTACTCACAATCTTTAAACCATTTTACTGCTCATTTCTTGGAGATCTATTGATCCTAGAGTTTGGATCTCGCCCGTCGCACCTGGGCAGTGGAACCAGAGCGTTGATCTGTCATTATTTTTGCACTTTGCTTCTCTGTTGTCGCAGTTTCCCCACTAGTGTCCTGCGACATCGTCACAATCTCCGCACTGGTGACCTGCGACGGTCACTTTGTGTTTGAACACAGACTGTGTCGATCTGTTAAAATTGGTATAAGGGCACCCCCCTCCATTTTTTATTTGAGTTTTGATTTGGTGTGCAGACCCCCTCTGTGCTGCAAGATCCAGTCAGAGACCCTTTTTTTATTTGTGTGTTGAAAGTGTTTGGTTTTTTGTGTGGATTCTTATTGGATCCCATTTTAACAAGCTTGAGTCTGGTAGTGGTGGACATTTTGGTTTTCCCCACCTTCATCCACTTAACCTTGTTTCCCCTCCTCTCCTCACCTGATTTGATCTTTGCATCGGATCTGATCCCAAACTTCTTTTTGCACTTGTCATTTAGCTTTATTTGCATCCAGTTGTTTGATTGAGTGTTTTGAAGTGTTTTCAGTCCATATGAGTGCTTGTCATTTTTTGAGAATTTCCTGAGTGTTTAGAGTGTTGCAAATCAACTTTCTTTTCAGTTTTTGTGCTTTAAAATATCATTGTTATCAATTTATAATCTTGGCATATCATTGGAAAATTGAAGGTGCATCATTTTTATTGTTTTCAAGTGCATTTGAAAATTATAGTAGAAATTGCTTCATGCATTGGAATTGGTCATTCATTACTCTTTTGCAAAAGTTTGAGAGAAAACATTAATCATTTGTACTTTTCGGGAATTATGAATCATTCATTTTCTTGAAAAATTCGAGTGAGATCAAGTTTTTACAAAAGTGATTCCATGTTTGGAGAAATTGCATGCATTCTTGATTTTTTATGCTTTTAAGCCATTATAGTGAAATTGAAAAGTTAGAGTACTCTAGATAGGAAATTTCTCTCTTTTCACCTCTTAAAGTTTTGATTCGAAAAGACAAAAGAAAATGTTTGGATTTGGTTGTCAATGCTTGTTGATTTTTTGAGTTTTGCTTGGGAAAACGGAAAAAGCAAAAAAGAGTATTTTTTATCAAATTTGATAGACTTTGGGATTGTGTTGCATATTGTTGTTTTGGTAAAATCACTTGGAAAGGAATTTCTCCCTCCCATATATAGAGTTCATCAAAAGAAAAGTACATTTTTTGCATGTAGTTAGGGCTTGCATTATGTTTACATTTATGTACTCACCTCATGCATTCACCCAACTGTCCAGATAAAATTAGCGGTAGAACTAGGGTAAAATATTTAGTAACTTCTGTGTTAAGTTAGAGACGTGTTCCGGCGTCGTAAAACGTGGCAGCTGTCGTTACTTGCCAACATTGTATTCTGGGGGTATTGTAATCTTCCACGTACTTATCGGTATATCGAAGCTCTTTCACGTACCAACCAGGTATATCGAAGCTCTTTCACGTACCCACCAAGTACTTCGCATACTTGGCGTATATCAAAAGGTGTTTCACATACTTGGAGTATATAGAAAGGTGTTTCACGTACTCGGTAGTATATAGGAAGGTCTTGTGCCATACGGTTGTGCATTAGACAGCACCACTACGGATTTGAGCTCCCACATACCTTGCGTATATCAGGAGACACCATTAGGATTCCTGAAACCAACTGAGTTAACCATTTGGCCGTCTTGGTAGAGCAATACACCGAGAACAACACTAGGGGAGATTACTATGCATGTACTGTCCATGTAGTCGGGTATTCAGGCAAGGGTACGGTCCCAATCCTCCTTGTCGTGTTTTACTATTGGACCCTGCGGTATATAGCGATTTGCGAAGCCTTGACAATCCTGTGAGGTTCCAGACTTTTGAATCCACTCCTATCACATAAGTTTGCTTGCGGCCTTAGTTTGTGTAGGATTTTTTTGGACTGCTTTTCTTTTGTTTAGACTACCCTAGGAGAAACTTTTGTTTCAGTCACTCTGGCTGACTTTCCTTGGAGAAGGTATCATAGGATTCATAACTTACCACCCAAATATCTCCTTAACTAGGAGGTAATTTCAAAGGTAAGAATGGACCCACAAGCCACGGTCGTGTCACCTGAAGTCGAAAACCCTACTTTGAATGTTGGAGCACATATGTCCCTCCAGATTCACCTACCTCCAACCCCCCACAAGGTGAAGAGGCGCAAACTTCCACTTCACAAGACCTACCTTCCGTTTTACCAGGAGAGCCTGGATCGGTGGAATGGTTAAATCCACCCCAAGACGACCCTGCAGCAGCTGTTGGTCCAACAACAGCTTATTGGACATCATCTCTAGGTCACCTAGTGGATCATTTTGCCGTTGCATCCCCACCCAGTTGGCCTACTCTTGAAGAACTCTTCGGACCCCTTCATGATCGTTTGGATCGATTACGTACCAGGGGTAATGAAATTCAAAGACAAGGTCTTTCACGAAGGTTTGAGGACCCGACGTTACCTCCTTATCAACCACTCCCAGGTCGTCATTTGTCTTTTGACTCACCAGAATCATCCACACAACACGTGACCACTTCTGAACCTGGTCAACCATCACTTCCTGCACATTCACCCATCAGATAGGAGACCAGTTCTACACCTTGAACGACTCAACCTGTTGAAGGACAACAGTCCAACACACCTGTTACTACCACGGTTACATTACCTGCTCCTCCCCCACCCCAAAACTCGCGAGGAGGATACTCTCTACCCCCTACGTTCCTTACCAGTAATGTTAATACTATAGTAGATAATCAACAACCCGTGTTGGGTCAACCTTTGATTAGTGGTCAGCAAGTTTTTGCTGGGGGGAAACTCTCGTCTCTTAACCATAATGCTGGAGGAGGGGTTCCCATCGGTCCTTCCGTTGGAAATTCCTTACCTACTGGACCTTCCACTACGGGCTTATCCCATGTTGGGGGACCATCTAATGTAATTCAACCACCATGGAGTCAAGGGTATCCAGGTTATCTTAACCCTATGTCAGGACAACTCAATCCCGGAAACGCACTCTACGGGATCCCTTATCCTGGAAATCCATACACTATATGGGGGCAGCAAAATGTTTTACAACATGGACCCCCACCTACGGTCCCTCAAGTCCCACCACCCCTGTTTGGTCCACCCCCACCTCCCATTGGAGGCGGCGGGTCCCCACACAACTCCAGAGGAGGCGGACCTCTACCTTATGGCGGAGGACCACCTCATTACAGCTATCATGGCCCACCCCCCTTGTAGCGGAGGTGGAGACCCTCCCCCTTCAGTAGGAGGCGGAGGACCACCCCCCCGGGTGGTGGCGTACCTCCACCTTATGGTGGAGGACCATCCCATCCTAGTGGTGGTGGTGGAGGACCATCCCATCCTGGTGGCAGTGGTGGAGGACCATCCCATCGTGGTGGTGGTGGTGGAGGACCATCCCATCCTGGTGGTGGTGGTGGAGGACCACCCTACTATGGTGGATGTGGTGGAGGAGGCCCTTACCCTTCTGGCGGCGATGGTGGACCACCACCCCCTCTCGGCGGAGGCGGTGGAGGCCCACCCTATTCTGGCGGTGGCGGTGGACCACCACCTCCTCCTGGCTAAGGTGGTGGAGGTCCATCCTATCCTGGCGGTAGTGGCAGACCCTCACCATTTGGAGGCAAACCACCCCCTGCCGGTGGTGGAGGCGGGCCCCCACCTTATGGTAACGGGCCACCTTATTATGGTAATGGACCACCTTTTTATGGTGGCGGACCTACTTACGGTCCAGGTGGCACACCCCCTTACGGTCAATTTCCTCTGGGAACACCTTACAACCAGTCAATTCAAGGTCCTACCGGTCCATACATGCCTTATCAGTACTATTAGTACCCCCAGCTGAACCAACAACTGCCATTTTTGGCTACTTTGGACCTTCCCGATTTGTCTCATTTGACGAACGATCCCATTTCCATGGGCATAACTGGCCACCCATTCCGGTTAAGTTACCATCATATATCCCCAAATTTGATGGCAAGCCTGGTGAGGATCCCAAAAACCATGTGATGACATACCATCTATGGTGTTCATCCAACTCCTTGATGGACGACTCAATCCGTATTAGGTTATTTCAATGGACTCTCACCGGCCCAGCTTGAGCTACCACCCAATTCTTTTCCCAACTTCTGATCTCTTTCTATGTCGTTTTTGACCCACTTCCAGTTGCCCATTCACTATGAGACTGGTACGGACTTATTTACCTCCCTTCGCCAGAACACTGCCACTCATATTTTAGATCATATTCATGAATGGCGGTGAAGATAACGTCTTATTAAGGCCCATATTCTAGACCAACTCTTAGCTGATTGGTTCACAAAGTCGCTTTTACCCATCGTAGCTCGAGACATAGCTATGGGAGGAGTCGTCACTGAGGAATAGGCTATTCCCCGTGCCCATTACTTAGACTTGGTCTATGCTCAATCCAACACATTGTATGAAATTGTTCCTGACGCACCTCGCCCTACGTATGATCCTGCGAAACCACAGAAGGGACCACAAGATGATGGCATCATTGGTTACCTTGCCTCCCAGCCTTCTACTCAAACTGGTGGCTCGTCAAACCCCCAAGGTTCTTCTCCATCACCACCACAGGCTGGAAACAACACTACCAAGTCCACCGCTCTTGTTGGCACCGAAGAGGTGAATTCTGTGCAATCAGCTTCATCTCAGAAATCCGATGGTAAGAAGAACAACAAAGGGAAACCTAAGAAATCTTCTAACCAAGAGGAAGTTAAAGTATCCTTATTTGTTGTGCGGTGGAGACCATTTCTCAAAAGAATGTCCCCACCGAGATGAAGTTCAGAAGTTTCTTAAGGGAATCTCTACTACCACAGTTCTCAATGATCCCTTCCCCACTCAAAACCAACAACTAATCGCACACACCTCTCCTTCCCAAGGAGAAGCATCCTCCACTGCGCATGTTCTCATGATGCGTAGTGAGACTGTCAACTTGAACACCCGTTCTTGTTCATATGACTCCATCCCGCCGAAGGAACCCGTTGGAAGTAATACTGAAAAAGCTTCCACTTCGATTCTCGACATCACCGTACCGCACGTTTCTCTCACCATTCAGCAGCCCTCTTTAGAGTTAGTGTTGTGTCCACCCAAGAGCGCGATTCAAAAAGCTGTTTTCAATCCCAATGCTCGTGCCGCTCAAAACTACAATATTGTAGAGGACCTGGCACAAGCTCCTTGTGCTATGTCGACGCTTGAGGTCTTGCAAAACTATTCCAACCAGCCCAAGGCTCTCCTCGCTACCATCAGCGCGGTTGATCCAGATTCTTCGAAAACCATCATGTTCCGGCTGGAATACTTTAAACCAAGGCTTTCCCATCAGTTGGCATTTCAAGTTGCCACAAAATCGTTGGGAAGACAATCCATCGTACCGTTTTGGACGAAGGTGCCTCTACTTCAGTCATGTCGATTTCATGTTGGAGAGCCATTGGCTTTCCCGAGTTGAACCGTTCTCCTACTACCTTGAAAGCATTCGACGGACGTGGCTTTCAACCTCATGGGTTGTTACAAGCTTTAGCAGTTGAGTTGGGGGGAAAGACCGCAACCATTAACATGGAAGTGGTCGCTGACCCATTAGATTATAATATTAAGCTTGGTCGTAATTGGTTTTATAGCATGACTGCAGTCGCATCATCTGTCTTTCGCATAGTACAATTCCCCCATCAAGGCCGAATTGTTACTGTCGACCAACTGGATTTCTGTACACCTGACACCGCTACTCATCCGGGCGATAATATTCCATTACTTGGACAATCTTCGCACCCTTATGAGAGTGTGGGGGTTGGCCTCATCAAGGACTCATCCCTTATGGGTGTTTTTCCAACCTCGGATCCCCCAAATCATGTTGCCACGGTGAACATGATCTCCTCTCGGATTTCAACTATCCCCAACTCTACTGATCAATGGCTTGTACTTGATGAAGCCACCACACACCTGATTGGAGACACTATGCCTATTTCGCCCACTGAACTCACTTACGAGGCTATCCAGTCAGCCTCGGAGGACCACTTAGCTATGGCCTCCACCTCTTGTTCTCTACAGCGGACATCATCCCTACCAGATCTGCTCTGAACTTTTCATTATGACGACTCCATTATGGAAATCATGAGCACGGATGACCCTCCGTGGGAAGACTTCCATCATCGTTCGTCTTTCCTTCCTTCATTGGATACTGTGGAGAATAGCATCACCACCATCTTTACACCGGATGTCTACCTTGGCTCTTAGTCCTCGATACTCACGTGTCAAACAAACTCTGAAGGCAGCTTGGCCAACATTGAGCCTACCATTTCGGTTGACATATCAGTTACTCCTGGTGTAGTGGAACACATTCGTTTAGGCCAAAAGTGTTCCCTTGAATAAATCACAATGTTCACGGCCTTATTCAAGCAATTTTGAGACGTATTTGCTTGGACTTATCAGGATATTCTTGGGATAGACCCCGCTATTGTTTCACACACCATTCAAACCTATCCTAATGCTAAACCAGTCCAACAAAAATTGCAACCCGTGCACCCCCGAAATACTGCAGCAATCAAGGCAGAGATTGAAAAGCTCTTGAAAGCTGGTTTTATCTACCCTATCCCATTGACAGAATGGGTCTCAAACATCATCCCTGTAGCTAAAAAGTAGGGTACCATTCGTGTCTGCGTCGATTATCAGGATCTTGACAAGGCTTGTCCTAAGGACAATTACCCGACTCCCTTTATCGACCAGATCATCGAAAATTGTGTAGGAAGCGTCATCTTTTCATTCATGGATGGCTTTTCCGGCTACAACCAGATTGAGATCCACCCGGTTGATCAACACAAGACAACTTTCATCTGTCCTTGGGGTACGTTTGCTTATCACAAGCTCCCTTTTGGCCTTAAAAATGCTGGTTCCACATTCCATCGGGCCATGTCGTATGCCTTTAACGATGTGAAAGAATTTGTGGAACCTTACTTGGACGATCTACCTGCCCATTCATGGTAGCACGAGTAGCACACTGACAATTTGACAGCGGTATTCCTCAGATGCAGGTGGTATAACATCCGCCTGAACCCTCACAAGTGCATCTTCTGCGTCGAGTCCAGACGCCTCCTCGGTTTCATTGTCTCAAAAGATGGGATCCGCATTGATCCCTTGAAGGTGGCAGCCATTGTCGCTCTCCCACCTCCCACTGACATCACGAAAATTCAAAGTTTGCAAGGGAAGGCAACTTATTTAAGTCGTTTTGTCTGTAATTTCACGCAAAAGACGTAGGGTTACATGAGATTTCTCAAGAAAGATGTCCCATTCATTTGGGACGAGAAAGCGCAACAATCTTTCGATAGTCTCAAACATGCTATCATGCACGCCCCTGTGCTAGAACCACCCAATTACTACAAGGATTATATCCTTTATCTTGCCGCTTCTACCACCACGATCGCCATGGTCTTGGTCCAAGAAGACAACAACACCCAGGAGCATGTGATCTACTACCTCAGTAAGGGTCTCATCGACTCTGAAACCTGTTATTCACATGTCAAGAAGCTCGCTCTCACGGCAGTCATTGCCGTCCAAAAGTTCCGACATTACATCTTGCTCTGCACCACCACCATCATTGCCGATTTGAACCCCATGTACCACGTTTTGACACGTTAGGTGCGTGGGGGCAAGTATTCATGCTGGATCGTGATACTGCAGGAAATTGATATCCTTTTTGAAAAGGCTAAATCTAAAAAGTCTTTGGTGTTTGCCGAGCTGATCTGTGATCTTCCCCAAGTTGATGTTGACTTTGAGCCCAATGATTATCTTCCAGACGAATCATTGTTCCTCATCAACACGTCTGATCCATGGTATGGAGATATCACTTTATATCTTTAGACCCAACGTTTTAGCCCCCAACTCTCGCAGGATGACCGTCGTCGAATACACCACCATGCAAAGTATTACCTAATCATCAGTGATACCTTTTACCGCTGTGGTATTGATTCTATTCTTCGACGTTGTCTCACTCATGAAGAGGCTGAACACGTATTAAACGACTGTCACGTTGGGGCATGTGGCGGTCATCTCTTTGGGATGGCTACAACCCAGAAAATACTTCGCGCAGGATATTATTGGACGTCTATCTTTAAAGATTGTATGAAGGTCGTCAAAAAATGTCCTCCATGCCAGCACTTCCAAACTAAGAAGCGCACCCACCCAGACCCGTTACACCCGGTTATTGCCATTGGCCCCTTCACTAAATGGGGCATTAAATTCATGCACTGTAAGCCTACCTCGGCTGGGGAGCATGGTTACATCATAGTAGTTGTGGATTACTTCACAAAGTGGGCCGAGGCTATGCCTACATACACGGAAGATGGCAAAACCGCCGCACTCTTCATGTTTAATCATGCTATAGCGTGGTTTGGAGTTCCTCAAGCTATAGTTACCGACCATGGTTCTCACTTTATGAACCATATGGTTGAAAAATTGAGCACTAGATTGGGTTTTATCCATGAAAACTCAACACCGTACTACCCATAGTCCAATGGACAAGTAGAGGCCATTAACAAGGTCTTGAAAACCATGATCCAATGCATGGTGGGTACACACAAGTCCAACTGGCACAATATTCTCTTTTCATCACTATGGGCTTATCGAACTTCCGTTAAGACCGCCACTGGATTTACCCCCTTCCAATTAGTTTATGGATTGGAGGCAGTCCTACTGATTGAGTGCAAGATTATGTCCCTCAAGCTCGCAGTTGAACTTCTCCCTAACACTATTGCTGAGGAAGAACGCTTCCTCTACCAAGCTAAACTCGCTGCGATGTCGCTCTTGCCAACAAGGCACATAAGAAACGCATCAAAGAGCAGTATGACAAGTCGGTAGAACCTCGTGTCTATAGCGAGGGTGATTTGGTCCTCACATACGACCAAAGACATGATAAGCTGGGGGCAGGAAAGTTTGAGTCCGTGTGGCATGGACCCTACATAGTGAAGCGCATTTTAGAGAAGGGAGCCTACGAACTTGAAGACTACAACGTGATATCTATAGGTGAACCCCGCAATGGGATTTACCTGAAAAGGTACTATGCCTGAGTCTTTCATGCATAAGCACATTGTATATACTGTAAATGGCGTGTATTTTGTGTGGTGTGACGCTTTGATTTTTGCGTGCTTAGGTCTTTTTTCGTTACTTATACCATGTTCTGTCTGTGTGTGCAGATGGCAACTTGCTATGGATTTGCGGACGATGCTAGTCGGCATACCCGTAACCTTGCTTCGGCAGCCTGGGTGCTTTACTCTCCCATCGGTGAGCTTATAAGCTCAGGAGGAATGTGTCTAGGTTTCGCAACCAACAATGCTGCGGAATATCAGGCAGTCATTGGAACCCTAATCGATGCTATTTCTTTGGGTATGGACCACGTTGTCATCCATTTGGATTCTTAACTGGTGGTCTCTCATCTTTACCGGGTTTACGCCATCCACGACCCTACCCTACTCCGTATTTTCCGATGAGTTCGTCTTCTGGAAAGGTCCCTTGAATCTATTCAATACTTGCACATCCCATGAGATGAGAACACAGTTGCCGACTCAATGGCCAACTTCATTCTAAATTGGTATATTGCACACACATAGCATATTCATGAACTGTAAAAGAAAACATAACATGTAAATAATTCATTGTATAAGCAAACACATAAACAAGATCTCATATGGAACACAAATGTATAAAGCCACCAAAAATTTCTATATATATATATATAAATTGAGATAAAGTAGTGCTGATACAAAAATCTGAAGCACGATGGATTTCAATGAGTCTATACAAAATCTGAAGCCTGATAGCTTTCAGTAGTGCAAAATATGAGGCTCACAAAGCTCTCAGTACATACATAATATCATGGGCCCTAACGCCTGGCCCGTGCACCCTTAGGTATTGCAGCTCTCGCTTGCTAACCATGGAAGCAGTCTACCGCTCTCGCTACCTTGCAGAGTAGCTCACTGAAACGCAAGGTCACGACGACCATGTACGTCTGTATGGGCCTCGGTAACTCATGCACTGCTGGATCTGGAACGTCTAATGTCAACCTAGTGAGGTTGTCATAGACATCCTCCATCTCTACGATGGCATCATGCATGGCTGGGGCTACAACAGGTGCTTCTCCTCTCCTCACGAGAAGTTAAAATCCCACTGGTTGTGAAGGACCCACATCTGCACACACATGTTATTAACTCATCAGCACTACCCAAAAAAAAAATTATAAATACACAAAATTAAAAAGTACAAGGGTCATTGTTCTTACCAATCTCTCCCCACTCTGCTCCCTCAGGCAACACAAGGTCTGGATTCTCCTTGAAGTCCGTACCACTGTACGGATAGTCCTCGATCATGAGCAGCTGGCCTTCCAGCTAGGTGAAGAATCTGGAACCGTACCCTATGATCGGACCCCCACCACCATGGTGGGAAATCACCTCCGTCCATCAAGCCATATGAGGATCCTTGGCATATCTATCATCCAAGGTCACCTACAGGCGTAAGAGAGGGACCCGCTCTAGCAAGAAGGAGATCACTACTGATCCGTAGCCGAACTGCTTGAGTTCACCACGCCGACACTTGGTCAGCTGAGCTCGAAGGTTGGTGAGGAGTCCCTCACACCAGTTAAACACCTTTGGAGACATACAGTCCTCCGTCTATAACATTTGGGACTTGGTAGCCAAATGAGCCACTTGGCTCCCTGTTATCCTCACTATAGTGAAGAGTATAACACGCAATGGAAGATCTCGCACCTCTTTAATGGGAATTTTCCCACTAGAGGCACGGGCATGTGGAGTACAATGTTGGGCGATCAAGTCATCCACCGTCCGGTCACTCCCTCGTGATACAGTGAGAGACACATTATCCCCCCTCCGGGATATTCCTCTCAAGAAATAGATGTCATCAACATCTATAGTCAGTACATGCTCCCCGATCATGAAGTACTGCTGCGCTGCATCCCAACTCCGGAGCATGTGCTCCAGTAGTGGGACTTGGGACCTCATGCCCTCGACTTGGAAGAACTTCAACAACCCACAGTTCCTCAATGCATCCACACACAATGGATCATTTGCTGCTTGTACATCTTCCGCTTCGTGTTCATGCTCACACCATTCTAGAACCATGGTGACGGCCACAAACCTGTCAAATGAAGCATTTAAACACCATTAGAGCTCACCCAAACCATTCAAAGTTTTTCTTGTGGGCTAGGTTTGGATTTGGAGATGGACGTTTCCACCGTCACACCCCGTCTTTGCTGACAGGGCGACATCGTCGCAACACGTCCTTACGGGTTTTGTGACAACCCAGGTTCATCGCAGTTCCCGTAAGGGAGACCTGGGACGACCTAAGGGTGCAAAATCCCCTCATAAATCAACCCAAAAACCTAAAAAATGAACAAAAATTGAAATTGTAAACCACTAGAAAGACACTGGATAAGATTTACGTTTACTTGCTCCTGACGGTACGTGAAATAGCCAATCGTAGCTCCGAAAATCGACCAATGAAAATCTGCTCCAAATGGCACTTTCTTCTCCCCAAACTTGGCAAATGACAATGGTAACTATTTTTGGTCATTTTTCCTATTATATAAACAAAAAGGGAATATTCTTTTTCAAATTTAGATGCTTTATGGGTTATTTGCTATAGTTTGGATTATTTTTCTGCATTTGAACACCCGTTTGACTATTTGACCTAGTTTTTAAGCATGCAAGAGACGTTAAGTGTTTCATTTGCGCCATTTTCGCATCGTAGCGATCATCTCAGGTTTGAACAACCCGTTGAATAGTTTTGTTGTTATTTTCACCTGTTAGATTTCAATTATTTAATGATGACGAGCTTACTCTTTTTTCTTTCTCGTGCTCTTAACACCATGAGAATAAGTCACCGAGTTATGAGTTATCACTTTTCCAGGCTCGTTAAAACTCCTACGGAAAAGGAACCCCCCCGAAGTCTATCTTTAAGCTCTTTTCAGGCTCTCAAAATAGGAAAAGATCGCCAAGCGAACTTGTTGCGTTCACGCTTTCTAAAGTATTTGAATGGTCGTTTCCTTGATGATAGTTTACCCCTTTTTCGGACTAGGGTGCACTATTTACGAAAAAGGAATACTCCAACCAATCATGGCTGGAAGAGTCCTCTCTTGCGTTGTTTTACCCTTTTTCGGGCGAAGAGGCTAACTTTACGAAAAAGGACCGTTGGAGTCTTCTTTAGTTCTTTTCAGACTCTCTAAACATGAAATGACGTCTGAGTTTACCTTCTATGGACTCGTTAAAATTTAACATTCAAGGGCCCGCTATGGGATGAACCCCTCCTCTCCCAGGTTCAAAAAATATTTGGGATTGGACTCATCTATGAGATGAGCTATACCGAGCATCTGGTTACCCTCATCAAGCTCATAAAAAACACATGAGGCACTCATCAGTCATGATGGGGAAAAAGGAAATATTTTGTGTTACACTTTTTACCTGTGGCAGTACCTAGTCATTCTTGAACATGGCACTCATTTTCATTTGCATACTGCACTTGGATCATCCGTTTGTCCTCGAGTTTTTCCCACTTCCTGATTCTTGTTACTCCTTTGGGTCATCCAAAGAACACTTCCACCATCAGTTTCATTAGGAGTTGGTGTCATACTCGTCATGTCAATACTGCCAAGTCATGCCATGCCCATGTTCAAGAATAATTTCACCACTCATTATCTACAGTCAGTACACCTTCTGCCATGTCAGGTTTACTTTGAGTTAGTCCTGTATGTTACTGTACCATCCGATCTACTCAAACATCTGTTATCGAGTTTCGCATCGATGATGGGGGATTCATCATGGCCCTCCTTCGACGGGTTCATCCTTGTCGACTTCAACACATCATTCGGGGATTGAATCTAGAAACCAATAGAGTACCTTGGGCCTGCATGCCTCAATGGCAGGTTACCTCGCTTTCAACATGTGTTTACATCATTGACTCTTGATTGAAAGGTTTCATCCGACGTTCGACTTCAACTCATTTATTCGCGCTCGATGATATATACTGTGATACCTTGGGGATCATTGACATTAATGGTGATTTCCCTCGTGCTTGTTAACTGTATACATCAATGACCGGTAATCAAGTGGTTTCTACCATGTTCGATGTCAAGACATTTGTAATCACATGAATAGATTTGTATCATTACGGGTTCAGCTTGAAGACCTTGGGGAGTCATGTTTTACCCAAGTTGCGATGGAGATTGTTTTGAGTCATATTACACAGATCCATTTTTGTATTGGTCATGGATGTGTTATCATCTCATCATGGATCCACGCTTGTGTCTAGTGGCCATGATTGTGTTCAGTCGGTCATTACTACCATGGATATGAATTGTATTGGTCGGCAGCCATGTTGTGAGTCGTATGAGACTGTGTACTCAGAGTCAGTTGTACTGCAGCAGCATCCTTCGTTCGACAAGTCCATTTCCATTCCTTCTGTCAAAGCATTTCACCTGTCCATTTTCAACAGCTTCATGCTTTGGGGGGCATACTGTTACACCTAAATATTGCTACCATGAGACTCAGTGTAAACATCCCTGAAGTTTCCCATGACTGGAGGGCTTAATTGACCCATTTTTATAGGTCGTCGCAGTTCACCCTTGTGCAACCTGCGACGTCACAGGTTGTCCTAATGCATCCTGCGACGATGTCAGTTAATTGGATAAAAGAGCATCTTCGAGCACATTCTCGAAGTTGAGTGATGTGGATCCCTATCCCTAGCTTGTGGGGGAGATGACATTCGGTTCCCTAGCCCTTTGGTGAGATCCCCTAACTCTCCCCTACCATATCTCAACCTATCCTATCCTCTTAGTCCTATATAAATGAAGCTCATTCCCATTCCAAAGGGAGGAAGTCTATAGTATCTACATGCCGGTGAAATTAGATTAGGAGAGATCTCTACTCATCCCTTGAGAGATCCACACTTCCTTTGGAGGCTTTGGCATTGGCTTGGTTGGATAAGGATTGCTACTTTAAGTCTTGGTTGTAATCACTTCCTTCTATGTAATTTCCCTTTTATACAGTAATATAAATGCTTTCCACCAAACGTTGTTGCATTGATGATGTTTTGTGTAGTTTGCTTGCTTAACTGCTTACTTAGATCTATTATTGTTTAGGTGCATTTTACTACTTGTGTTGTTTTGTGTGTCTTGACAGGTTTTTCAGCTGAGATTTGAAGACCATCAAGCTTGGAGCAAACATCAAGGAGAAAGGATCAGCGATCTGAAAGGTAAAGCATCTATCTACTCGATCTCTAATTAGATCTAGGAAATTTATTTCTATTCTGTCCTATTTGTTCGAGTCTTACATTAAGCTAGGGAGATTAGGCCTCAAGTCCGCTCTTGGGAGATTGTCCGTCAAACAAACACCAATTACTGGAAAGTCACATTGCTACCCACTAATTGAACAAATCTAGTTGAATCACATGTAGATCCAAGTGTTCTAATCAAGTTTTATATCTTGGGACCTCTTGATTATGGGCTTCCATTGTGCCACTTTGATAATGGTTGACTAGAAGTTTCTCTAAATGGATTAAATCAATAGGAATTTAAGAGTATGGGTATCTTACACTACATATCCATGTACTTGACTTTTTTTGTTGTCATCTACTCTAGTTAGGATACTTGATTTTACGAAGACGAATCAAAAGAAAAATTCTATGAATGTATAGTTCAATTTTTTCTTATCCAAACGTTGTCAATTCTTTTACTGAACTGGTTTTTTCATCTTTGAGGTTGTTTTCGTAATGTACTGAATCTGAACTCAAACTTGATAATTATGCCACAAACATGAAAGGTTGCACAATCACCAATGAGTTTGGTCATTCTCTTGAAAGTAATAATTACTCGCACCAATTGAGATGGGAGGAATTGCCATGTCTGAAATGAAGGTTTTACTTTCAAATATACACAATCCCCAACTTGAAAATCTTTGTGAATTTTTTTTCAAATATGCATAACTTTTATGCATGTTTTGAGTTGTTTTCAAATTTTCTTTAGCCTTCTTCAAATTTTGTTCCATTTCTATAAGCATGTCAAGTCCAAGCATGATCTTGTCTACATGATTGCAACAACTAATATGAGTGTTACATTTTATGCCATAAAGTGATTCAAAAGGACTCATCTTTAACAATGAATTATATATGTTATTTTAAGCAAATTTAACAAGATGTAAATGTTCCTCCCACTTAGCAGGCTTGTTCATAACATACATGTGAAGTATATCTTCCAAAATCTTATTTGTTCTTTTAGTCTGTCTATCTGTTTGAGGGTGATACACGGTGTTGAAATTCAATTTGGTCCCCAACCCTTCAAATAGTCCTCTCAAAAAGTTAGAAGTAAATTTAGAATCCCTATCAGATATGATAGTAGTAGGTAGTCCATGAAATTTGAAAATCTCTTTCATAAAAAAATACAATATTCACTACTTTATAAGTAGATTTAACATGAATAAAATGAGTAGCTTTACTTATTTTAACCACCATGACCATAATAACATCATTTTGTCTTGTTGATTTGGGAAGTCCTATAGTAAAATCCATAGAAATCAACTTCCATTTCCATTATGGTAATGGCAGAGGTCACGTAGTAGACCAACTAGATGTTGGTGTTTTTCCTTTACCTGATGCCATTTAATGCATCTTGCAATGTATTCTGCGACATCTTTTTCCATTCCCAGTAAAAATAATATCTTTAATAGCAGTAATCATTTTTTGATAACATGGATGACCTGAATAAGGTTTTTATGTATTTCTTGCATCACAAGAGGTCTTAACTTGTCAAAATTAGGAATGCACAACCTGTCTTTATAGGTCTGTAACCCATCTTCATTCAAATTATAACCTACAAATTTTGGTTTGGTTTTCTATTGTTGCAATCCATTTTTTATTTGAAGGAAATTGTCATCATTATGTAAAGCTTCATTGACTTTAAGTTGTGGATATGATTTGCAAGTATCGATGGCTACCATGTGAATCATTTATATGCTTCTACTAAGAGCACATGCCACTTTATTCTCTTTTTCTTTAATATGTTTAATCTCAAAGTCAAATTCACCCAAGAAAGCTAGCATTCTAGCTTGTCTAGCATTTAATTGGGGACGATCAAATAAATATTTTAACCCAATTTGGTCTATCATAAGTACAAACCTTCTTCATAACATATAATTTTGCCACATGTTTAATACATGATCTATTGCAGCTAATTCTAGATCAAGACTTGCATAGTTTCTTTCATGTTCTTTCAATTTTCGAGATTCATAACAAATTACACTATTATCCTGTAGAAGCACTGCACTCAACCCTTCTTTACATGCATCAGTACAAACTACAAAATCTTTATAGGGATCTGCAATTTTTAGTATATGCGCAGTGGTAAGTAAATATTTAAGTTGTTCAAAGCTCCTATCACGTTTTTCTAACCAAATGAATTTTACTCATTTCTTTTGCAAAGAGGTTATAGGATATGTTAATTTAGAAAACCCCTCAATAAATCTTCTATTATATCCAAAAAGTCCCACAAAATACCTTATGTCAGTTACAATTTTAGGTGTAGCCTAGTGCATAATAGATTTTATCTTATCATGATCCACTACTACCCCTTTTTCTAAAATGTTATGTTATGCAACCAAGTCCTAGAATTAGCATAAAAAGAGCAGAAATAGACCAAAAGAAAGTAATCCACACCTTAATAATGAAGAACATAGATGAATATCAATCCTCTTCGAAGGTGAAACCTCCTTAAACAATGTACTAAGTACATAAGACAAGACAAGATACAGTGATGACTAAAATGAAAATATCTCCTTTCTATATATAGGAGACAAAAGTGTACAATAACAACTAATAGACCCAAGCCGACATCAATAATATGTAATACACCACAATATAGGGGGTAATGTGCCATCATTTAGGGCTTATCATGCCCGTCTCCTTCAAAAATTGTTGTCCACAACGTTGAAGTAGTGTTGGTTGTTGTTGTATAAAGGACTCGCTTTCCCATGTTGAATATTCCGCAGGTAGGTTCTTCCATTTAATGAGATACTCTAGAATTGATCGATTATGAAGTTATTTGATTCTTGTTGAACAATGATTGCTTCAGGCTCCAAGATTATTTTTCCTTCCTCATCAAGTTCTGGTAATATCGTTTGAACTGGTAGCTTGTCACCGATTACCTTCTTTAAACATGAAACATGGAAAACTGGATAGACTCGTGAAGATGTAGGAAGTTCCAGTTTGTAGGCCATACTATCAATATTTTGTAGCACCTTATAGGGACCATAGTATTTAGGTGATAATTTATTATCCTTCTTGGTGTTCTTCAGGGACATTTTTTTGTATGGTTGTAGTGTTAAAAACACCCAATCCCCCACATGAAAGATTCATTCACTGCGGGGTTGATCTGCTTGTTGTTTCATTCAATTCTGTGCCAAATTCAAGTTGTCCTTTAATATTTGAAGGACTTGTCATTGATGCTCCATGTGGTATTCCACTGCTTGAAACTTAGATGAGTCTCTTAGTGAAGATGTGATGGATGTTGGATGATAGCCATAAAGTGACATAAATGGGGTCATTTTTGCTGATGTATATTGGAAGGAAGTGTTATACCACCATTCTGCCAAGGGTAACCACTTGACCCATTATGTTTGTTTATCAGTTGCAAAACATCGAATATATCCTTCCAAACATTTGTTCATTATCTCTGTTTGTCCATCAAATTGAGGATGATAAGATGAGCTATGACCCATTCGAGTACCCAAACAAGAAAATAATTCAGTCCAAAAATTGCCAGTGAAAATCGGTCCTTATCACTTACTATAATACTTGGAGTACCATGTAGTTTTTGGACTGTCTCCATAAACGTAGTGGCGACTATGCTAGCTTTGAAAGGGTGAGATAGTGCACAAAAGTGTGCATATTTAGTAAGTCTATCAACCACCACCATGATGACACTCTTTCCTTCAAACTTTGGTAAACCTGTGATAAAATCCATTGAGACCTTTGTCCACCATTGGCTTGGAATGGCAAGTGGTTGTAGAAGACATGGGGTCTTAATTGTTTCCACTTTATTTTGTTGACAAACCAAACATTCTGTCACAAATTTTTGAACCTCGGTTTAAAGACCATCCCAAAAAAAAACTTTCTTGACCCTATGGTAGGTTTTTAAGAAACTCGAGTGCCCTCCTATTGGTGAGGAGTGGAATTCCAAAAGTACCTTTTGCTTGAATTGGGAACTCTTACAAAGATATAAGCAATCCTTGTACCGTATCAAGTCATCTTTCCACATAAATGTATTAGAGGCACTGGGATCCTGCTGCAAATTTTAAATGAATGCCCATATTTCTTCGTCATTCTTCCATTCATCCCTTGCTTCGCTTATCCAATCTGGTTGGATGATGGATATATCATAGAGAAATGCTTCAAGATCCTCATCTTTCCTAGAGAGTGCATCTGCCTCAACATTTTGCTTCCCATTTTTGTATATGATTTCAAAGTCATATCCCAACATCTTTGTTGCCCATTTTTGCTTCTCTTCTAAAGATAGATTTTGTTCCAAGAAATATTTAAGGCTATCATGATCAGTTTTCACCTTGAAATGTCTTCCTATGAGGTAGGGGCGCCATTGCTTAATGGAATGTAGAATTGCTAGCATTTCCTTCTTATTAATTGGTTTGTGTAGATTCTTCCCCTTAATTGGCCGGCTTTCAAAGGCAAGGGGCCTTCCATCTTGCATTAGAACAACACCAATGCCATTCCCTGATGCATCACATTCCACGATGAAGGTTTTTATGAAATCAAGTGTAGCCAATACTGGAGATCTGCACATGGCCTCTTTGAGTTCTTCAAAGACCTTAGTTGCATATGAAGTCCATGAAAATTCATCCTTTTTCAGTAATATTGTTAAGGGTGTTGATATTCGCCCATAATCCTGAACAAACTTGTGATAATATCCCGTCAACCTGAGAAATCCCCTAATGTGTTCTAGTGTTGTAGGGATCTTCCATTCTTGGATTGATTTACTTTTCTTAGGATCGACCTTAACGCCTTCATGAGAGACGATATGACCCAGGTATTCCACCTCATGTACTCCAAAGAAACATTTGGAGGGTTTTGCATATAATTGTTGTTCCTCCAATAGTGTGAGCACCTTATCAACATGTTGAACATGGGATTCCCAAGATTTACTGTAGATTAGTATATCATTCATTAGTTCCTTCAATTATTGAAGATCTTCTTTACTGGCCATCCCCTTGAGAACCTGTTTACTGGCCATCTTTTTCAATTCCTTCTCTATATCATTTTTTTGGTTTAACAATTGAGTAGATGTCACTTCCCTTTTACTCCATTCCTCAAACTTTTCACTTAACTGGGTCAAGTTGTGTCTTAATTCTTCACTTTATTCATATGTCGAGGATGAATCCTTGAGTGGTTTGCTTGGAGTGTGGTTTTTTACACTTCCTTTTGGTGTAATTTTGAACAATATAAATATATATTACACCCTAGGGTTCCCACAAGCAGATCCTTCTACTGAAACTTACTCAAATTTAAAATGTCGTACCTTTTTCTAACCCTGATTGGAAGACTGTTTTATGGGCGAATTGAAACCGAGGTAAATTTGTGTAACATCCTGGAAAAATCACAAAAATTTAAAATTTTTCTACGTGACAATTAATGCTATTTAATAAGTGCAGAATAGAACAAAGCATCAAAAGTTATCCTGCTGTAATAAATACCATGCTAGCTTATCGTATAAGAATTTGTGACTAACAGGATTATGTTTTTGTCTTGATGTTATTAATACTACTGCATCTTCTATTATTGATGTTTTGATTTATGAATCAGTCATCTTTGTCTAATATACTTTTATTGATTGATGAAGGGGTCCTACGGATGCCCCGAGGCTTACTTAGCATTCAGGCTAAAGCATGTGATTTCGTACTTGTGATAGTTTACAAGTACGAGTTTAAAGTTGCAACAAGTAGTCAAACAGTTTTTTGTGAATCTCTTTTGTCATTAATTGAAGAGATATAAACTGTGGACATCCTACCAGTGAGAATCTTGGTCTGAGCCTAATAATCAAGTTGAAGATGTCTTACTATGATTGTTGATGTAAACAGTGCATCTGTCCTTCTGTAGTTTGTATGTTTGTAATTAAATCATAAGAAGGTCTATACTGATCGTAACTCATCTCTATACTCATATCTATAAATTAATTTCCATTTGAATTCCATGTGCAGTTATACGTGACTGTCGATCATTTGCCTATAATCATTGTGAAAGTTCTAAGTATAGTCATTGAGATAAAGCCTAGGGACTATACTCTACCATGGTGATAATAACTTGGTTTTAATGACAAGTCCCATACTTCACTATGCATTAGAATGTATGTAATTAATGCTAAGTCTTTTGTAATGTAATTGACCCCTTAAGCAACAATAACTTCTATGTTATTTATATTGTATGCTTTTCCTTGGATCATTTCATTAGATTATTTGCATAGTGTTGAAATACTAACCAACTATTTTATAATTAGTCTATATATAATATTTGTGTGTGTGCAATGTCGTGACTCTATTGATATTATAACTTTGGTGAAATATATTGTGGTTTGTGTGCACTTTTCGTGATCCTAAGTGACACTTATACAACCTTGGTGGAAATCCTATTCGACCCTTAACTTGATGTTACAAGGGTGATATATCACGACCATACTATAACCGTATCCAAGTTGTTTGATATGTATGTTATTATGGTTTACAAGTTGGCGGATGTGATTGTATCTTAAGCATTGAATGGTTACAACCAACGAGAATAGTGGGATTCCCTCGTGGATGGCTTAGTAAGCTTGTTTCACGTATAAGCGTTTTGGTGTAACAACTGAGTGCTGAGTTGTAACTCGATGAAGGTTTAAAACATTGCCGAGCTGGCTCCTTCGTGACTGTGGTAGTGATGTCTCATTAAATGTGGTAGCTGGTTAGTGATTTCATAAATCCTACCGATCATCTACACCGTTGATCTTGGTAGGGATTTCAATGATGTGGTTAAACCCTACCTTTGCTGCATTCGAAGAGTTTATTGTGTTCATTGTCATTTGGTAGTGGTAGCTCTGCGTGGCCGACAGGCTGAGGGTTTGTAGTCTTATTGTTTTGGCCTGTGGATGTGTTGCTCCAGAGTCTTGAACTCATAACTTATGTAAATTTATAGAGCCAAGCTCTATCCAGTTTTTGTACAGTGATGAATGTTTTAGATTTGCAGTCTTAGAGTTGGTATTTGGGTGGTTCGATACCCCGAATTGTTGAGGGTTTGTTGGATTTGAAAAGAATGGCTTAGGGCCTTGCCACAGTTGCTACATTTCTTGGCACTGTGTTACTGTGCTTAAATAGTTGATGGTTTTGTGTTGTCTTCGGCTATATCGGCATTCGACGAAGTAGGGTTTTTCATTGCAGTTGCAATGTCTCGGCGTTCATTACTGCTACGGCTATCATTTAAAAGGTAATGTGTTTGATGTACTTCACTGCATTGTTCATACAATAGTGCTAATGGTTATTAAATTTCGATACTGTAATCTTTTCCTTTTGAGATACTGTTTTAACCACACTCGTATTGTTTTTGCAGGTGTAGTATGCAATGGCTCATCGATTCTGGGCGTTGAAGGTTGGAATATAGCTATACCAACCGGTAAGCCTCGGTGGTTTCCCTGGAACTTTATGTAAAAGATGATGGCCGACTGTTTAATGTTCTGTGTGTTGTGTTGTAACTCAGAGAGTTTTGTAAATAGGGTTTGTAAACCTTTTTTAAAAGTATGGGGAGGATAATACCTCGACCCATAGGCAAAGCTGTAAAGAATGTGAAATGTAAATTTTGTTGGTTAAGTTTCGAGCTCCGATGAGTTTGTCAATGAGAAGAATGTTTTACAAACTTATGTTGCTATGGTTGTGTTACTTTGTCATTTTGGAATTGGTCTATGATCATAACCTGTAGCTCGTCTACAATGTGAGAATGTATATTCTTTTAACAACCCTTTGTGTTTATCGTGATCATAAAACGATGGGTGAAAATTTTGTGAGATAATAATATGACTGTTTGTTTTTCTAAGAACAATGGATAGATGAATGTATTTATGAAGGCTTACGTCCTTTATGCACTTCGTTTATTTGTAACAATGTTGTTGCGTCTTAAAAATAGGAAAATATTCCCAGAGTTAGGGTTTAAGATACTAAGTTTGAGTTTGAAACCGTGATGAAATGCATAGCTGGTTTTCTCCACTGTATGATGTTGAAACCATGATTGGATTTTGTATAAATTGTAACAAATCTGTATTATAGTGAGAATCGTATGAAAGAGAGCTATGAAGTTTAAAAATGAGAATGTTGACTATAGGCTGATAGTTGATAACTCTATTTAGGATTATGACAAAAATAATAATGTTTTGATTTCTACTGCGTAGTCTATGGTATAATACAATGTATAAATACATACATGAAATAATTGGAAATCCTTGCTGTCTGTAGAAGAATTATCATTCTGCTGTATATTGAAAGTAAATCTATATTTAACCTAATATAAACATATCCATTTTAGCTACTAAATGTAGAAAACAATTCTTACTATTAGAACAGAAATCTATTTATTTGAAACAAAGATATTTATAAACAAGGAAACATTGCATGTAAATTAGGAAAACAATTAGCTAAAAATAATGAGAATGAGGGCACTGTAGATTTATTTACAGGAATTAAACAGTAAGGAGAACTTGAGAAATTTATAATAATTTAATCTTCTCATTTACTCAACTATTTGCCTATCTTGATCTATTCTACTTAATCTGTCTCTGTACTAGAGTACGATGTTGTTCCTTTTTGCATGGGGAAAAATTCAGAGACTAATTTATTCAATCATTTCTATTTATAAAGAATTATTAAAATATTCAGGAAAACTGAAATGAACTTTATGAAATAAACAGTAAAAGCTAGTAGATAACTGAACTTGAAAATAAAAATATATAAGACAATAGAACCTGTAAAAGACGATAGGCCGACAAACACCCAAGGAGGCCTGTTCCTTCCAACCTGCTTCAGAAGAAGCAGCTCATCTGCTGACTTCTAATGAACCCCCGAGCTTGATTACTGATCCAGTAAGTGGGTGGAATCTGTGTAGAAGCAAGGCAGTCAAAAATACCTTCTCCACTAGGTATCAACCTCCTGAAATAAAATTCCTTCTCCACTCAGCATCAACCTACTGAACTCAATAAGAGTTTGGCAGACTCACAACATGATCAACAACATAGCATATCCCCTCATCAAATCTCTTGGGTGCAAACACAGCAAAACCCCAAGGTAAATTTCCTCATCAGGAAAAGTAATGAACCTCATTTCAATATTTGATGGCTATTATATAGACTGCCTAGGTCTTTTAGTGGTCAGTTTGGAATAAATGAGCCTCAAGCTCCAGTCCCATCTTTCATGGCACTATGACCACATTTTAGGGGAGTTGTCTCATACCAACAGCTAGTTAGTTGCATCATGATGTTGCCACTTGTCCATTTCCTTCTACTCCAGATTCCATTCCACCTAGTGGATCAGTAACCACTCTTTCAATAGTCCTCTTAGGTGTTTGTCTCCTATTTTATTTATTAAATAATAATATATTGTGCAAATTACAATCATCCTTGGACACCTATCCAACATAAAACTTTACAATAAAAGTTATCATAATGTTTCTTAACACAAAATGTTTTCCAGCAAATAGGGTATGTTACAAACACCCCCTCTTAAGCTCAACATCGTCCTCGATGTTGCTTATTCATCATCAAGTTCCTCATGGAACAGAACTGGATATGCTGCCCGCATATTACTTTCCAGCTCCCAAGTAGCTTCATCAGGGCTAAGGTCGAGACCTTTCCAATGGTACCAAAAATGTCAAATTCTGAGTTCGGAGGAGAAAGTTATCGCAAAAATAGGAAAATATTATTTTATCTCTCTCCTATTTTTCTTTTATTTACGACACTTTTTTAAATTTATTTATTTTTATTTTAAGAGATTTGTTATATAAATATTTTTATTATTTCAAGATCACTCCACTATCATATTAATTAATGTGAGATTTATATTTTAAAGAATTTAGAAGTAGTGATAATATAAAATACTCTATATTTATTATTTCAAAATTATTCCACTATCATTTTAACTAATGTGAGATTTATATTTTAAATAAATTAGTAGTGATAATATAAAATACTCTATATTTATTATTTCAAGTATATTTATAATATTTCGAGATGAACTTTTCAAAATCTTAACCATGGTGAGTGTTATATGAAGTTAGTTCTTGTCCAACTCAACCGTGATGGTTGACCAAAATACTAAAATTCTATTGGTTTAAAATATCTTACTGATCGCACACTCATCCATGACACGTTTTCTTATAAGGCCCATTTTAGACCCCAAATTTCCTCCAATCTGAGTAAGTTGTTCAAAAGCTTGAGTTGCCCCTAGAGTCCAAGAAAATGCTTCTTTCTTCAATAATGTTGTTACAGGTGTTGCTATTTTTCCATAGTTCCGAACAAACTTGCGGTAGTACCCTGTCAAACCTAAGAATCTTCTAAGATTCTTCAAGGTTTGGGGAATTGACCAGTCCACCATGGATTTAATTTTGTTAGGGTCTACCTTTCCACCTTAATGAGATACAATATGACCCAAATACTCTACCTCCTTTACCCCAAAGAAACATTTGGAAGGTTTTGCATATAGTTGTAGCACCCTATTAACATGTTGAACATGTTTTTCCCAAGACTTGATATAGATTAGTATATCATCAAAAAATACTAACACAATTTTTCCAAGGAAAGGCTTGAAAATGGAATTCATCAAACCTTGAAATGTGGAAGTATCATGACTAATATATGTACTGTTAATTCAACATTAAATTATCAACCAGGGCTCGTAAGCTTCGAGGTGCAAACACATGAAATTCAGGATTGGAGCCTAGTCTAGCCTAATCTAATGCTAGAAAAATACACTTCGAAATGCAGTGAATGAAAGCTAAGCAAAAATTGACAAGAAAGCTAACACCACAAGATATAACCGTTGGATCGCATGATCTTGTCTCCCAAGTTAGATCCCAATCTTCAATGGATTATTCCTGCAGAGGTTAGTTAAACTGCAGGAAAAACAAATCAAATAAAAAAATGAAGCAAATGCAAAAGTAAACTAAAATAATTAAGGCAATCTAAAACAAGCTCACAACTAAATACTCCTACACACAGATTTCATCCTTCAAATACATATACCAAATACAATCATCCTGATACAATGTATAAATATAATAACATATTATTTTAACCCAAGTATTTAAATACACTGAATATTCTTAAAATCACTCTTTTATTCATAAACCATATATCAAAGATTAATTGTATTATAATCCAACATGCTAGTTAAAAATAAATGCATCTCACATATATAAGTACATGTAACTAATACACAAAGTTAGCATGAAAAACATAAAGTGAACATTAATTAATTAAGTATAATATATATATATATATATATATATATATATATATATATTCAAAAGCATGAAACAAAACTATGAAAGATATTACGTTAATATAGAAATCAAACTCTAAACTTTAATGTGATGATAAAGTTTAGTGTGATGAGGTAATACACATGAGACAAAATATACATATTACAGAAATAAATATGATGAGTTTAATATATGTCTCGTACACATATAACATGTTTATACATATAAAAACAATACTTCATGTCAGTGATGATTTTAAGAATCCCCCAAAATTTATATGTATAAAAATTGGGTGAATCTCCTTAATATATAGGAAAACTTGAAGGCGATTTTATCAATAATATAATATGTATATATAATATTTTTGGTGAATCTTTCATTTCATTATATAATGATGTAAAATCTTGGCAAATCTTTCACTAAATTATAAGATATTGTAAAATCTTGGTGAATATTTCACTTAATCATAAAAAATTATAAAAACTTGGCGAATCTTTCACTGATTTATAAAATATAGTAAAAATTTGGCGAATCTTTTGCCAATAAGACTCAAGCTTTTGATTTTGTAGATTACTAAGGTAGTGCAACAAAAGAACATACATCGGAGCTCAACTCTGGACTCTCTCAACTCATAGACTCTCGAATGAACATGTGTATAAATGAGGAGAGGATGGATTTATTTATACATTTCACAAGTAGTATTTGATCACTCACAACTAGAAGGTGTCGACGAAACACGACTGCACTAACTAGATTCAGGGAAAGTAGGGACTCTACTTGTTATTTCGTCCCTTAATGGTCCAATGGACATGTGGGGTCATGAATCTTGACATGCCAACAAATTGATAGAATTAAGTGAATATCCTACTAGCGTGCCGCTACCTTTATATAGAGAGATAGTTATTGGACCAATTCCAAGCTTCCAACCAATATTCTCACCAAATTTCTTCTCTTTGGTGTCGAATGGTAAGAGAGTTGCATATTTGTCAGTGAATACTTAAAATGGCTCAATCCGCACAAATTTTCCTCGGCAAGTGATACTTCGTCCATTACTGTTTTAAAATGTCCCAACACCATAAAAGCATCCATAAATTGATAAATAACAATCCCATGCACTTCTAAATTCACCTAGTGATGAGAATAACGCCCCATGCACTTATAAATTTACCCAATGATGAGAAAAATGCCCCAAACACTTCAATACTTGCCCCGGGAACTTCAAAATTATCCCAAAGATGATAAAAGTGCCCTAAGCACTTCAATATTTTCTTAGGCACTTATAAATTCTCCCAAGGATGATAAAAAATCCCCATGCACTTCAATATTTTCCCCAAGCACTTCAAAATTCCCTCGAGGCACTTCAATGCTTACCCCATGCACTTCTAAATTGACCAAATGATGATAGAAACACACCATGTATTTCAATACTTGCCTCAACCACTTCAAAATTCTCCCAACGATGATAAAAACACCCAGACACTTCAATATTTTCCCCAGGCACTTCAAAATTCTCGTAACAAAGATAAAAACGCTCCCATCCACTTCCATATTTGCGTAGGCACTTCATTACTTGCCCTAGACACTTCAAAATTCGTCCAATGATGATAAAGACACCCTAGGCACTTCAATACTTTCCCTATGTAAGGTAGAAAAACACTCGACAATGATATAATCACCTGGGCAATCACAAAAATGCCCCATTACACAAAAATTCTCCTCGGCATGTGATAACTTTGGCCATCACTGTTTTAAAACGTCCTAACACTATAAAAGCATCCTTACATTGATAAACAACAACCCCATGCACTTCTAAATTCACCCAGTGATGAGAAAAATGCCCCATGCACTTCAAAATTCACCCACTGACAAGAAAAACTCCTCATGCACTTCAAAATTCACCCATTGACAAGAAAAATGACCCAGTCAATTCAATACTCCCCCCGGGCACTTCAAAATTCTCCAAAAGATGATAAAAATGCTCTAAGAACTTCAATATTTTCCCCAAGCACTTCAAAATCCCCCCCAGGCACTTCAATACTTGCCCCATGCACTTCTAAATTGACCCATTGATAGAAAAATCCCATGCACTTCAATACTTGCCCCTGTCCACTTCCATGTTTGCCCATGCACTTCATTACTTGACCTAGACACTTCAAAATTTGTCCAATGATGATAAAGATGCCCTAGGGACTTCAATACTTGTTTTAGGCAAGGGAGAAAAACACCCGACAATGATATAATCACCCAAGCAATCACAAAAATGCTCCAATCCACACAAAATTTTCTTGGCAAGTGATAAATTTTCCCATCACTATTTTAAAACGTCCCAACACTATAAAAGCATCCTTACATTGATAAGCAACAACCCCAGGCACTTCTTAATTCACCCAGTGATGAGAAAAATGCCCCATGCACTTCTAAATTCACCCAGTGAGGAGAAAAATGCCAAGGCACTTCAATACTTGCCCCGGGCACTTAAAAATTCTTCGAAAGATGATAAAAATTCCCTAAGCACTTCAATATTTTCTGAGGCACTTCTAAATTCTCCCAAGGATGATAAAAATTCCCCATGCACTTCAATATTTTCCCCAAGCACTTCAAAATTGCCACCAGACACTTCATTGCCCCATGAACTTCTAAATTGACTCAATGATGATAGAAACTCCCATGCACTTCAATACTTGCCTCGACCACTTCAAATTTCTCCCAATGATGATAAAAATGCCCATACAGCTCAATATTTTCCCCAGGCACTTGAAAATTCTTGCAATGAAGATAAAATCGCCCCTGTCCACTTCCATGTTTGCCTAGGAACTTCATTACTTTCCCTAGACACTTCAAAATTCATCCAATGATGATAAAGATGCCCTAGGAACTTCAATACTTGCCCTAGGAAAGGGAGAAAAGCACCCGACAATGATATAATCACCCAGGCAATCACAAAAATGCCCCAATCCACATAAATATGCCTCAACAAGTGATAACTTTGCCCATCACTGTTTTAAAATTTCGCAACACTATAAAATATTCCATACATTGATAAACAACAACCCTAGGCACTTCTAAATTCACCCAGTGATGAGAAAAATTCCCCAGGCACTTCTAAATTCACCCAGTGATGAGAAAAACACCCCAGGCACTTCAATACTTGCCCTGGGCACTTCAAAATTCTCCGAAAGATTATAAAAATGCCTTAAGCACTTTAGTATTTTCCAAGGCACTTCAAAATTCTCCCAGGGATGATAAAAACTCCCCATGCACTTCAATATTTTCCCTACGCACTTCAAAATTGCCCCCAAGCACTTCAATACTTCCCCCGTGCACTTCTAAATTGACCTAGTGATGATAGAAACACCCCATGCACTTCAATACTTGCCTCAGCCCCTTCAAAATTCTCCCAATGATGATAAAAACGCCCAGAGACTTCAATATTTGGAGTGTCAAAAATAGACTTCAAGTTTTTCAGTTTGAAGGGGTTATTTTTTGAAACAAATCAAAAGCTTTGAATTTGTCGAGAATATCAATAAACATGGATAAAATGTTTAAAATGTGAGGAATACTGCAACAACATCAAATAGAGTGAACCATTTTTTGTTCCTCTAGAACCATGCGATAGTCCATATGGAATTCGTCATAACAATCCCAAACATGTTATGGCATTGATGTTCACCATTGACACGAGTGCCTCTAAATTCCATCTGGGTCAATATCTTATTCGTCATTCTCTAAAATTCAATAACTCTTAGCAAGGATACTATATCATCTTCCCAAAAAGTCTTACAAGTAATACATGTACTTATATCTTAGTCACTTTAAAAACTATATCATCTTCCCAAAAAGTCTTACATCCATAAAAAGCTTCCAAAACTACCTTTCATAACTAAGATGTCACTTTAAAAAAACAACATCCTACTCTTACTATTATACTATATTGTTTAAGAACATTGTACTAAAAACTTAAAGACCGATGTTTAAAATATGTTGGCATCAATATTTGACATATACTATCATACTAAAGTTGTTTTTAAGATGGTTGAAGTTTCTCACTAGAAACCATAAGAAGGAAACCATGTTCAACCTTATGAATTAGTCATCAAACACATAAAGATTGACTTGAACTAGTGCCACAATCAAAACAAATTAATTGCAGATTTGACAAAGGTAGTGAACTTCATTGAAGGTTTAAAGAATGCATTCCCAAGTATTTAAAGTCGAGGTTCAAACCTTGAGTCCCATCTCTAGCTGGCATGAACCAATCCTGAAGTGAGAGGAAGTATGGTTGGTGGGAATAACACACCTACTGGTGGCTATCGAAACATCTTTGGATCACATTCAATCAAAGGTATTTTCATTCTATAATGTGTCCTTGATTTCCATGTTGATCTCCTAATGAAGGGAAATAAGATGGCCATGAGCATCCAAAGAATAGTTAAAAGGGTGAGTGATGTTCCATGTACATGACAATACATTGAAGCAATGAGGAGATTTCAAAGAACCAAACTCTTCATTGACATAAAAAAGTGGGGGTGATATCAATCAAACAAAGATAAAAGGGCAAGGTAAGAACACATATCCCACCCTAGAAGCAATCTAAAACAAAAACTCCAATCTTGCATGACCCATATTTTGACAGTCACTGGGAAGATCACATAGGCCATTTTCCAAGTCAAACCACTAGCATAGAAATGTCACTGTAACTTGGGAAGTCCACATCTACTACTTGTAAATCATAATACTAACATATAATTCCTTTAAGAGAAAAGAACTTTAGGTCCACATAACACAACATTGGTAATCAAATAGCCAAGAAATGAAATGATGTTGGTGTTGGAGCCAAGAATGAAGCCACATAAAAATCTTAACCTGTGAATGCTCAATCTCAAGAACCAGGAATCATAAATAGTCATGCCATATATTGTGGGAAATTTATTATTGAGTACTAAGTGATGGAGGCACATAAACTGCTATCAGGGGAACATAAACAATTGATTTTTATGCTTGAAGAGAAACTTCACAATCATGTGGCTAACTAAAACATAAAATTCAGTCGTTGCATTTTTGTTGTTGGAGGCTGGAATACAACATGCAGTATTTTGTTGCAAAGCTCTTGGGCTGTTGCAATTCATGTAACTGCCAAAACACAATCTTAGTCCTGTTTGAGTATATTGTTTTTTATTAAATGAAGTTTTCCCAGCTAAAGATGTGCCCTTGAACACACATAACATACATAGGCCATAACCTGGTCATATGAAGATAAAATTGAGAACATTTGGGCTTGATGAACAACTCTTGTAGATGTGCACATGATTTTGGATCCATTTACAACTTTCTGTGTTAAATACATAAATATACAATGTGAAGAGGTACAAACTGGGGTTAAGATGATCAAAACAAAATGTTGTTGGAGATTTTCTTTAGCTATTGATGACCATAAGATTTTCCTGGGATAGTGAAGGCCATAAGTGTATCACTCATAGGGTTGGAAATTCAAATCCAATCCACCTTTCAAATTTGAAAATTATGCCCTATTTCTAAAAACATTTAATCATTTCAATGAACATTTTTGAAGAGTATCAATGTGTTTTAATAGTAGTTGATGGGTAAAATTGCCTCATGAGGGACAATTACCAATCAAATTCCATAACTGATCACTCATATGGGATATGGGGACCTCCCACACTTGGGACAAAACTATAATAACTCAAAATATTGGAGTGAATTGGATTCACTATGCACCCTGAAATTTGAGGCCAAAATTAAACCAAATTGAAACCTAAGAGTGAAGTTCTCATTCTTGGATGCTGACAGTACACCCAATGTATGAGTTATGTAAAGAAAGCACTCTGGCGATGCGCTTAGACTCAGCCAATAAGGGAAAAGTCTTTGCATTGTTTATGTTGGAACTGGAAATTAATGTGAAGATGAACCATGGTGCCATGAATGTACAATCTAGGGTGCATGTAGGTGTAATATCCCCATTCTTGACCCTTATGATATTTGGGATGTAATGTAAATAATGTATGCATATTATGTATGATTCCTAGCGTGGATCTCAAGGCCAAGGCCCCCCTAGTGAACGATCGATCTAGAAGAGGTAAGTATTTGAAATTATGCTACCCATGTGCTAGTGAACCATGAGAATTGTAAATATGCATTTTAATATAAACACCCACAACTAGCTATGCAATGCAACAAGAGATAGGGGCATGATATTGCAAGGAATTGGGAGGGAAATATTCAAACCCTCGAGCCAATTGAGTCAAGCCAAGTGTCAATGAGAGAACCCATAAAACCCTCAACTACCCATGTTGATTTTGGTGCCCAATCATTCATTTCTCCCAAGAGTTGGGTGAAGTAGTTAATGCCTTGGGGATTGGGGAGGTATGGCTATCCAAATTCGAGTATGGGCAAGCCACCCTCATGGAAAATCGTGTTTTTCCTTCTTGGGCAAGAAAACACCCACAAATTTCCCTCCCAAGCCATTATTCATGACCAGACTTCACTCTCTCACGTTTTTGGAGCTTGCTGGGCGTTTTTGGGGCTTGCAGGGCGTTTTTGGAACTAGCTGGGAATTCTTGGAACTGCCTGGGTGTTTTCCAGCCATGTTTTTCTGGTTTCTCTGGGTATTCTAGTTGGGAAGAGGGAATTTTTGTATTACAGACCTGTTGGGAGCTGTATGGGCAATTCTCTCCATTGTTTTCCAGTGTTTCCCTTCCTTTTGGCATTGCTGGGAACTCGTTTTTATATTGCAGACCTGTTGGGGAGGAGAGAGCACGATTTGGGGGTTTGTAGAGACCATTGCTGCTCGTTGAATGCCCATGGACATTTTCTGAAAACGAAATTGACCTTCCAGGGTTGTTTTCCCATTTCTCATTTCGTTTTTGGGTTGCCCATGTTTTCCCTTCATACCCAATACTTGGGATTTTGCTGTTATGTGTATCCTTGCCCAGTTTATGAGTTTCTGTGTGTAGGAGATTGTTGGAGTGAAAATGGGTTTCTATTGTTTTGGCTTGAACTTGGGTGGAAGCATCCACAAATGAAGAGGGATCAGATTTAGCTTGATAAACCCAGCAATGGCCTGGCTTGGCTTAAGATCCAAATGAATTTATGGCTGTTAGGCTGTGTATGAGTTGGATGTTCCCAAGTTCCTTGTAGATATCATGCCCAGCTCAGGGGTGGCCTTCGGACGGACTCAGTATATGTTGTCGAAGAGCCTACGGTTGGGTGGAACGTTGCAGCGACATAGCTAGTTGCTTGCGGCAATTGCGAAAGGAAGATAAGTGTACTCTGTCTCTGTATTTTACTTCTGCAATGTCTAATTTGATGTTTATATTGATATGCTGTATGCATATGAAGAGTGTGTGGATGAATATGTTTTATTCCACTGTGCATGTTTAGCTGATTTTGCATCTGCACACAATTAATTTATGGTTGTGAATCTAATGAATGGGCTGAATTCTTGTGAAAGCCCCATAGATTGGCATCAAGTTCCCTTACCGGAGTTGGATCCGCGGGAGGGGACATTATAGTAGGACTACAGAATTATTTGAAATTACAAAGGAGGGTGCACTTAGGACTATAGAATTATTTGAAATTCCAAAAGAGGGTGCACATAGGACTACAAAATTAGACAAAAAAGTGAGCTTGCATGGCACATATTGTGAGCAATTTTTTCATGGGATGGTTGGTACATAGAAATTGCAACCCTTTCTTATGTCATTCCTTGTACTGGATGATACAATGTAGAAATGGAACAGTAGGCTAGATGGGAAAGTTTGAGTTGGCATGTACAAAGTGCAAGGTGCATATCATCATTCACAAGTGAGCTCTGGAAGAAATTCAATGGGTAACCTAAGCAACGAATACTAGGTTTGAATGTATGCCACACCTCATCCAAATTTGGTGAGCTTCCCCATGAAAGTCTTTGTTCTTGCTTTCTATGGTTACTAATTGTGTTGAAATAATGTACATAAATACCAAATATTTTCATGGTTGTTCTCTACAAGCATTTACATTTCTATTATGGATAGAGCAAAATTCTCTTCAAGCCTTCCCATCGAGTAGAAGTGATCAAACATCATTTTTAGCTATTCTACTTACAACTGCATTTAGTTTGCTTAATCTAAGAATGCTTTTAAATACAAAAGTTTAGCTATATGAGAACTATTTCTGAGTACCATACAATATATTTTTAAACAAAACTTGGAACGCAACTCAGCCCTCAGCGCAATTGCATCAAGAGATGGATGGGAAACGTTTAGGTCATTATTGTGCTCCTAAAATACTCAGATCAATCAACAAAATAAAAACCAAAATGCATTCGTAAATTGTACATCGACTACCATACAATATATTTTTATACAAAAACAGAAATGCAACTCAGCCCTCAGCTTAACTGCATCAAGAGATGGATGGGGAATGTTTAGGTCATTATTATGCTCATGAAATATGCAGATCAATAAAAAAAATAGAAACCAAAATTCAAGATTCTAATTATGATCCCCAAATCTAAAATGATGGCAAATTTGATGCATTTTAAGACGTATCTTCTAGACTCTAAAATAACAACATAACTTGGAAAGCAGAAGGAAGAAACAAGGAGAACCTAGGAAACAATCTTGGAGCTGGTTTGGCAACAATAGGTAGAGGCTGTAGCTTCCAATCATTCCCCATAGAAGGATGATATACTTGATAGTGATGGTTGGTCATATCTCTGCAAAATCAAACATTTGAATAATATCAGATAAATTTCATCAAACAAGAAACTCAACGTCAAGATCAAGTTGGAAAATACACAACACATTACAGAAAATGATACCAAAAAATTACGGTAACATATACTAATTTCCGATCACCTTCCCATGTGATATTTCAGCCTTGAGTTTATTAAGTAATTTCAAGCATCTTTGTGACAAGATACATTTACCCAGACAAGTCATTCAAATCATAGTATTCAAGGCACATTTCCACTACTATAAACTATATGAAATAAGTTCAACTCTAGAATTTCCATTGTAGGTAGGTATTCAGTGGATGACATGAAGTAATCTGAGATCCTAAACACAAAATTTCTACATACAGTTGCAAACTTTTCATACTTCAATTGAAGTGTAGTAAAAGTGGCTTGTTTAGCAAATAAAATCACTCTAGTTAGGACCCAACAGTGTGCAACAAAAATTGTTATAACAAAAGAATATCAACCAGCAGTTGGAGGTTAATAATTTAGCTATGACTGCAAATGAGTGATGCAACCCACACCTGCTATATTTATTAAAGTGATTGAGATAGATGTCCTTTAAGGAGTCCTGAAATCCTACATCAGAGATTTGCAATGATAATCCATTACAGTGGGTAATACAACTTATGCATGCTCAACTTTATAAGAAGTGGTCCAAGACACAAACCTTTTAAACTAGTCTGCAAGAGCACACTTGAGATATTACTCTAGAATGGCACAAGAATAGGAGGACATTGCAAGTAAAAGGGTTCCCTCAGATAATGTTTACAGTAGTTGGTAGCAATAAATAAAGACATAATTTGAGTAATGGACATTGTATATGTAATACTCCAAGAGACCCCATGTGTTTCATTTATAAAATTCCTTGATAAGGCCACATAAAAACCCATATATGCTCTTGTATAGTCAATTTTTCCTGTTAGTCTCTCTGTTTTCATTTATGGTACACACTTTTTGTCAACGACATGTTTTGCCTCTCTATCTGAACCAAAGTACCTCACAAGAACAATATTGGTACATGCAGTACAATATTTTAACAACACAACTATCAATTCCATAAAAAGGGATGGAAAACACACCTTCATAACCTACTCACTAATTTGCTGCATTTCGTGTCCCTTACCTATTGTTTCTTTTGGTTTCCCTTCTTCTGTTTCCTGTAAATGATTGAAATTATATTACATCAGTATACATGTGTAATTGTCAAGCAAGTCCAATCATCTTAAGTTATAATAAGTCATCGTAAGTCATATTAAGTTAGAAAGTATGCAATACATAAGGGTAGGTGAAGGGATTGGTTTAATAAAGCATTTGGTGGATGACCTTGGGTAAAGAGGTGCTCAATAGAGCAAAGATAATATTGTCTTAGCTTCTAACTTATGGAAGGTTCATGATTTTACAAATAAAAAAGAGGGTGCAAATTCTGGGGCACCACAAGTGGAAGGGGATGCTCATGCGTGAAAATCTACTTGGTCTTGTCGACAAGCCAATGAATAATTATATCCCCATCCACAGGATAATTGGGAAGAGCCCATAACTTAAAGCAGATAGAAGTCCTATAGACAAATATATCCATCAACACACATTGTAGTAGATTCTGGGGAACATAAGATGAAAATAGGGACATTCAAAGAAAACATTAAAGCTATGTATGACCCACCGAGACTACAACGAAGAACACAACCAACATTTGCAAGTCCATAATCCCATGCAACTAACAATTTACCCAATCACACTTCTCTTGTAGCTTAAATATGGATTTCTTGGTATCTCTGGTGAAAAATTCCCCAAGTTTAGGCATCATGATAGGATTTTGAGCAAGACGATGAAGTTCACTATTACGCACTCTGATGCATCCCTTTCATTGCAAACAAATTCATTACTAAAAGTGAATCTAAATAGTAAAACTCTGAATTACATATTACATTCTCGATATTTGCAGGGGCACTTACACATTTGTGGCCTCCTATGCCATCATAGGATGAAGTGACTCCAAATTTCTATATTGCTCCAAAAAATTTCTTCTACACTCCTCGGTGGCCTCTCTTCCTATAGCAAAATCCCCATGCATTATACCTGGACAAAGTGTACTTGTAGCCTCCCTACAAAAATTATATTGTCGACACAAATATGTAGATCCACTCATACAAATAATGAGGCTTACCAAAAATATCATAGGAGTAACAACCAAGAAAATTTGAGTCCATTCCCCACTGTGATACAAGAAATTTAATCTACAAAATTAAATAAAAAATAAGCATCAACTAGAGTAAAATCAAACATCTTGAAGATAGACCATTACAAGCTTAACATATAAGAGCAAGCATGGTTAACAACTTACTGGTTCAGATGCATAAGGCATAATTTTCTTTAGCTACAAAGCTGCAAAGCTAGCAGCTGCCTCATTGGACATCTTTTCTGTGTCATTAGCTAGTCTTCTTGAAGGCATGTATACAAGAATATCATGCTTGTAAATTTAGGGCAAAGCATAAAATCTATCTGCCAATACCTACTTCAAATCTCTTATCAACAACTTTACTTGGGCCTTTGAATACCTAACAACTTCATAAAATCTTTTATATCTATATTTAAATCTCTTCGCTCGGTTCAAAAAGCTTAATCCTGTTGTGCTCAAGGACATCAAATAATGTTACCAATCACTCAAGAATTATTTGGTAGATGCTCTCTCCCCATTTAAAGCATCTCTATCAGAAAGCAAGTGAACTAGCTATGTTATTTCTATTGCTATTATTGGAGGGGAGGAGTGGATTTTTTGCTTGAGAAAAAGAGAGGGTTCTTTGATGACAAATATTTTCTCATTCTCTTGTAACATCCTCCATATTTGAAGGGATATATGTTCCTTCTCCTATAGAGCATCTACCAACCCTTATGAGAGAGGGGACAACAGTCTCCCCTTATCTACCTCAAAGAATTTACAAATACCCAAATATGGTTCCATTTTTAAAATAGACACTGTAGGGGAGTCATTTGAATAGCCTGGAGTTGCTCATTGAACTCCAAAGAGCTACTTGAGATCCCTCTCCCCTCTCTATTTGAAAGGGGGTATCAAGGTTCTCTTGGTCAATGACCAAGGATCTCCCTAATACTATCCATGTGCAAATAAAAATGTGCTCTTTGAAGAGTTTGGAGACTTCTCCTTCACCGGTGTGGATGTGGTCCCCTTTTTAAAATAGAAAGAATTGTTTTTCTTGCTTATCTAAAAGGGATGCCTTGTCTCCTCTCTCCTTCAATGCCTAATTCTTTGATATCATCATAGGTGATGTCTACCCCCTGTAAAGGTTGTGGCTGTATCAATCCTAAATTAAATTCCTCCTCAATAGAGTGTAACCAATCATCTTCAATGGTTATGATTTCCTTCTCAACTGATTGGGATTGATAAAGCTTTACTTGTTCTAATCTATCCACCATTTCCCAAAAAAAAAGCTATGGGAAAGCATGTGGGTTAAAAGATCCCTAAACCTCAAACTTGGGCATATGTTAGCAATAAATAAGCATGTTCATGATCCATCACAACAACAAAAAAGGGATTTATCTCCACTTATGTAGATGAGTGATTATGGGCCAATTTTGACCTCAAACAAGCTTTTGAGGAACATACTTGTTGTAAAGCAGCAATCTAGGGCTTGCTTTGTTGATGAGAAGCAATTCTAGTTAGGATTTAGGATTTTTCATGTCTTCCTACAACAATAAATAGTCCTACAAATATGTGTTCAAGTCGGACAACAAAAGACTTGGCCTTCGGGCACAAAAAGTTCCTAATGTGAATTGTTCTCTCTCAAAAGTGGTCAATAGGCTCAATGGGATTTTCCCTCTTTAATTAGCAACCATTAACACTAGAAGCAACTCAAACCAAAGCTAGTCCTGGGTCGACTTCCTTGATGCAGTCTGTATCATGATACTCATAATATTTAGGCCCTTTCTATAGAGTTTGTATAAGTTCCTTGATGATTTTTTTCAAGATATATTTTCTTTACCACAGCTAATCCTTGATCATATTCCTCAAATGTCTATAACTGCAGATCCTAGAGATCTCAAATAATGAGACGATGCTTGTTTTCTACTTATAGCAATGTAGGAAAATGTTGTGTGCTTTATGGACTGTATTTAAACCACATATTTGATTTTGCAGGACAGTAGTGTAACCCCTTGGGTCATTCATTGCTAGGATATTTTTATAAACCTCTGCAATGCAAAAAAAAATTGAAACGACATTTGGACAGTGGAACATATCTTGGTCCTGACAAGATACTCCCATGTTTTTAGGAAGGCATCTCCATGACTGTAATAGGCTTTAATAAAAGAAACCACAAGTAATCACATATTGCAAAAAAAATTAAGGCAGAGGATATCATTAAATCATTTTCACTCGATACTTGTATTCAATTAAATGCATAGAGCTCCCTGCTACTGAATGACAGGTCTGGGAATAACAATTGCAAACAATTTCATTGGTACAAATGCCCTTGGATAAATTCTCATGGCTGGAAAAAACACTACAAGGATTATTGGGATTGACAAGTAACATTGCTACAGTGTTAATGTCTGTTATTATTTCAAGGTGATCTAAATCAACTTCCTAATTCCTTTCCGGATTTAAATTATGGTACCTTACCTCGATGCCATCATATGCCCGTCATGCTTCATAAAGTGGATATTCTAGTCATGGCAAAAAATGTTTGCATCTTTACAACCCATGACTGAAACAGTTATATCCAAGGCTTGTCTAAAGCCAGAGGGGTTAAGCCAACATCATCTGCAATTAGCTTGTCAACAGACCTCTGATCACGAAGGGGAACCAATCTGCCATTAATTATGCTATAGATGAGATTTCTTTTTCTGGGTTTTAAAGGTGAAGCGAGGATGGAAAAGTGTCTTACTAACTTATTAGACTTGTTGTTCTAACCTGAAGAAATAATCAGGCATTCATCAGTTTGTGATGGCAGCCTTAAGGCTTATACCCTGTAGATCTCTCTAAATTGAGTCTTTTTACATTGTGTTTTTCATCCCTTTCCAAAAAATTCCTCCAAGGAATTCACAAGTTGAATGTTGGGAGCAGTTATGAGACTTCATGTCACATGGAGCTCAAATCCAAGCCTGTTGTGAGCGGGGAGCATGAACTAATACTTTGTTTCCTTACTATATTTTAATACTCTGTTTCCTTTTGAGAAACTAAGGTTTTTGAGAATTAATTGATCAGGATAAGCTATGAAATCTCAAGAACATGGGTAAAGAATAATCAAACCAGAGAAGAGAAAAAATATAAATCTAAAAATAGAAAGAAAAAAAAGTTGATAGTAAAGGGATACCAATACCAAAACAGAACAAGAGAGGTATTATATAACAATATCTAAGGATCAATGGGTCCCCTATGATAGATCTATGAGGGAATCTACAACTATTCAATTTGCAACCCATTTGAAAAAGGTTAAGTAGACAACTATTGGTTAGCCTAATGTGAAGAAGGAAAAAAATGAGAAGATTCTTGTTGAGATTGAGGATAATATTGATTCCATATACATAAATGAAGGTGGTAGGTTCCTAAATGATACTACTAAATATGAGATTACTAAATCTGAAATAACATCATTAGAGCAGACACAAAGGAGACTTCTTGCAAATATAGAGGCAAACTGAAGACTAGTAGGGCCATCACTTGAAAAAAGGGAATGAAAATTAAAACAAAAATCATCAATTGGATAACAACATGATGAATACTAATATAGTATGGAAGGTGGAAAATGTTGATGGTTTTTCTGATACCAGTTTTGAGCATCTTGCAAAGGCTGGGGCAAATCAATTTCAATTTTGCTTCAAAGCATATGGTAGAGCTACTATTGCTGAAGTGGTTAATAGGCCCAATGGACTTTTCCCTCTTTAATGAGCAACCAACACTAGAAGCAACTCAAACCAAAGCTAAGCCTGGTTGGAGTTTGAAGGTGTGTTGTTCAATCTTGGGTGGAGTATATTGTTATAAAATCGGAGTATATTGTTATACAGAGAGGTATTATATTAACAATGCCTTCATTTTAACAGTGGTTGATCATTTATATGGTCAACCTCATACAATTTCGGTAATAAAATTGTGATATAGTAAAGGGATACCAATGTTGTGCAACTCTACCATGTGGTGTAGACTGGTAGGGTCAAACTTGACGAAATGTGATGCTGGTTTGATGCTCTCCTCTTGTCACCAAAGTTGAAGTTCCAATCTGTAAGCTCTTCTCCTGACTCCAAGAGTCCAATGTTGGCTCCCAACCTTATAAGCCTCCACTCCACAACAGTCCAGAGTAGTGACCATAGATCTTACAAATTCATACAAGAATTTACAAATGCTCTAATAATTTATTGGTTGGGCCAATATCTTGTATTGTCTTACAAAATGTGCGATAACAATGATATTTTTGTGTCTTTATACAACTATTTTAATGTTGAGGTTTTGGATTACAATTTTAATGTAGTGTTTTTCTTGTTAGATGAGTGCTCATAAGCATGACTTAAGATGCGCATAAATTTGCATTTTGAAAAAAATATGCCTCCACCTATCCAAATTAGTTGATGAACTTCATAAGCATACAACATATTTATATCTCCAACAAAGATATATCTCCTACAAAAAAATGTTAATATGAACTTATGTGCTGAACAGATTTGCATCTCAAACAAAAATATACCTTTATCTATCCAATAGTATACCTGCATCTATCCAAAATTGTTATTGTGAACTTATTTGTTAAAAGAGAGAACAACAGTTATGACAGGGGGTTTATTTTGTAAATAGTGTAGAAAGTCATCTTAGTACTAATTTTTTGGGATGCCAAATATAATAACATGTTTCCCATCCATCATATGCCTTTGTTCTTGATGAGCTTAGTGTTGGAAAGGCATACATAGCAAGCATGAGGAGGATTCCAGTGACATCATCTCAATGTACAGGTGGCATTTTTTTGTGTAGGTACAAAAGATGTTATATATGAATTCAAGTAACCAACATTTTCCTTTGATACTAAAACCCTCAAGCAAGCAGATTTGAAGGCTTTTTGTTTGGCTAATCATGGGGTTGAAGAAGGAAAGTATTGCAAACCAACAAGGAAAAACTCCGCTAGGCAGCGAGTTAACCCACACAAATAACAGTTCATCTTTAGAGGATTTGACTGAGGATTAAAACTTAAAAGCAGTTGTTTTGGGGGAAAGAGACAATCAAGAAAGTATTTTAAACAACAGTTAAAGGAATGGAGATTGGGTGTATTTCCTGTGTGTGAAAGGCAACAAAAACCAGGAAAAGATTTCCACAATAGCAGTCCGATTCAGCTGGAAAGCATGTAGGATCCCTCACAGATAGGCATGCCTTATTACCTTTCCCCAAATGTTGCTGAGGCGAGTTGGAGTTACAGAAGTTTGGAAACTATATATGTATGTTTGAGAGACGGTGGACTCATTGGGATTTATTATTCTATTGGTAGTTTGTGGCAGAAGAGGACTCTTCCCACTTTCACCTTCCAAACCTCACACCACTACTACCACTGCAAGAAGGGACATCCATGGAAGCCTGTCACTTGTGACTCACTATGATGCAATCAATATCTTGGGTAACATCTGATTTGGTCCAATTATGCTTTGTTCTACTGATTAGTTATACATTGTAAAACAACAAAGCCCTACAATATCACTTACTTTTTTTCCTACAAGCTATTTTTTAGTGATTCTCATTGCAGATTGCTTCTTGCATTAAGGACAGAAATATTCGGCATTATTAAGATCCTATGTGCATTGGCAGAGACAGCTCTGTTAGTATAATATTTTCAAGTTAAATATCAATATTAGTCAAGCATTGGATCCTTTCTACCAAAAATATATTTGGTAATAATTCTACGTTCTCTTTTGGATGTTATTTGCAATGCTCCAGACTTTATAATCGAGTCTACCTTCATTTTGAAACGGATGTGGAAGGAATTTCAATTAGTTTCCATTCAATAAAGAGATTTTACAAATACTTACACATGGATGTGACCCTAGCAATAATAGCATTTGATGTTTTAGCACTGATGCAGAGTTGCAAGACTCTTATTGTTCTCTCTCTCCTTGGAATAAATGGCAAGAGACACAATTTGGATTTCTTGGAAATAATTATCATGCTTAATGTCAATGAAAAATAAAGGAATCCTTTCAAAATATTGATCCTAGATAGAGAGATTGTTTGGGTGAATGGTAAATCAACATTATGTTTTTTACTCTCATTCAATGTACAATCATAATAAATCCAAACTCAACATTGGCAAAAAGATGAATTCTAGAAGGTCAATTATAGATGACAAGGGCCACTTGATGAGGTGAATTCACACTATATGGTCACACCTTGTGCCTTAAGGCTTAGGCTTATATTCCTTGGTTGGCAAGTGTTGGTTCAATGTCTCCCTAATAGGCATAGGCTAGCCAGAACCAACCTTTGAGATATGTGCACAATTGGCAGGAAAAAAGATCTAAACATATCTTCTGGGCTTGAAACTTTGTCAGACAGTTTTGGATTAATTTTGGCTAATGGTTTTAGGGTATATTTCATAGCCCTGTGCATTGGAGGGAAAACTTATTTGTTGATCCTTGGTTTTGTATGCACTCCGTGTGGTACTTGAGGTATGTTCTTTAGATGAAACCCCCTTTTCCTTTGGAAAAGTAAATGAAATGTTGCCTTTGATAGGTACAAGAAAGAGTATGATGTTTGGACTTTCATGGATATTTGGATGATTTAGGAACTCAAGTTTGAGCTGTGATTGGTTATGAAGTATATGTTAGTCTACTATGGAGCTCATCAAAAGAGATAGAAAGGGGAAGTCCCTTGTTACTCCATCATTCTTGTTGATATACTTTGAATTATTTCATGTAATAAAGACTTAGATTTTTAGCTTAAGAAAACAAAATCATGTAATGAACATATACTAAATAGAGAAGAAACATAACAGAGCAAGGAAACAACAATAGGAAAAGGAGAAAAAAGAAAAAAGAAGAAAACCATCAATGCATATTGCACCTCTAGATGCTTGCTACTAATTTTATCACACTCAACATGAATCCAGATCTTGCATTTATTGCATTGAACCTGTAAAAGCAAACCTTTGTATCAATTTCTATACACTCTTTCTTCTTTTGTTATACATGAACTATGTATTGAAATTATTTATTTTGATTACAAAGATAAACTAATTTCTAAGAAGAAAATCCAAATTCTGTTGAGTCTAGTAAGGCCGACAATTAACATTGTTTCTTATAAATCCTCCAGATCCTGTTCAATCTCAGGATATTTTGTTTTCTCTTGCCAAACTAGACAGTCCAGATGCCAGAGGGCTGCATGGATCAGATCAAATGCTTTTTCCCTGTTTTAGATTTTTTTTATCTTTGGGCGATTTCAATGAGCAGCCTGCCATCCAGTATCAGTCAAGGAGGATGTTGATGGAAACAAAGAGGCACACAAAGATTCCAGATCATCACAAGCAGGAAGACAGTCTTCAGGTCCTTCAACTAGAGAAGTTGACTCACTTCCAAAAGTTGAAGCTATGTTAATGTTCGCTCAAGAGTATACACAAGTTGAGGCTCCTAGGAGTGAGCTTAGTTCATCTATTTAGAAGTCCACATATTCCCGAATCAAGAAAATTTCCATGTGTGGAATCAAGTTCTAATGCATATGTCTACAGAGCTACACCACTACCTTCTCCTTGCCTTGAAATCTCTAATAAAAATTATGAATATTCTGGTAAAGGAAATGATGATTCTAAAGGGAAGGATGATACAGACATCCAAACTGAGATTAAGAAGCATTACCAGCATGTGCAGTCTGGAAAAAAGTTGTATGAGAAGTCATTCGACACTCATTCTAATACCTATGTGGTACGAAACAAAGATTTGATATTTCCATCAATTACCCATTTAGTTACCTCAAAAAATGGAAGGTGTGTTCAATCAAGTAAAACTGAAAATGGCCTGGGCGCTGGAGTATTCTTAATGATGCCCAGAACAATTTTGGCTACTGAAGTTGAATGCACAATGTTACAGGATTCTATGTTCAGAATAAGGCACATGTTGTTGACAAGCAGTAAAATTATTCGACTTGGCTCAAACAAATTAAATGTTGGCACTTTGTTGTACCAATTACCCAATGCTATGGAACTAGCATGTTGTCTACAGAAGTTTCTACTAAACAAGAACAAAAGAAGAAAGAGTGTATACCGATGAGGATTTCTGGTGATGTAGATGAAGAAATGTGTGACGGGCCCCTTACTACACCATTTGGGGTGTGGACATCTGTGGGAGCTCCCAAACCTTCAAATTCATCTAATGTACTTGGTAATGAGAGTGCAAGGTATTCAACATAAAATGCATCTGAAGAGGAATGTACATTTTCAAATGTGAAAAAACAACCACTGTGTGAGCTTCTAGATGCTTTGCCATTTCTAGTTCTTGTTAACTCTCCGGAAGTTGTGATGCATTGTGTGGAGCAAGGTTGGATGTGCACTTTGGTTGGTCCTTCATCAGGTAAAACATCGATAGTAAGGTTGCTTGCTGAACTAACTAGAAATATATTGTGGGAATATAATCTTTCAAACATAACAAATACTTCAAAATTAATCAGTTGCTTCAAGCAGCGTGATGCTTTTCGCTATTGGCATGATACTATCATTCAGGTTCATAGTTATCTGAAAGAGCTAACTTTAGGAGATCCTGCAACATTATTATCAGCAACGAACATCAAAACAGTTGTCAAGGATTTGCTTGGTAGATGAGATGTGTTTCAGAACTCTATCAATAGTTAGTGCATTATTCCAGTTTCTCGTTCAACAACTTCTAATAAACATGTAGACAGTGGATCAATGAATCATCTGGAAATACAATTATTGAGAAAGATTGTGGAGCACTTAAAACATATTGCCAAATCAATCAAGATATCAATATCATGGTCCAATTTAGATATTGGCAAACTCATAAAAATACTGGGACACCTTGAAAAAACCTTGGGCACAAAAGGAATAGTTGGACATTTTGAGTGGATCAATGGAGGTCTGATAAAGACATTAGAGTGGTGAATGGATTGTGCTTGAAAATGAAAATCTTTGCAATTCAAAGGTTTGTATATTTTTATTGTAAAATGCAAGGGAGAGTTGATTTTATTTATGGTTATCAATGAGCCACACAAACTGCTCAGTTTAGCATGAAGATAGTGCATGCTTATGCTAAGCAAACTGGATATTCAAATCTAGAATTGCAAAAGAGTAGTGAACAATCCCGAGGGTTAGCTATATGTCTATTGTTCAAAACCATGAGGGTTAGCTCAATTGGATGCTGCCATTATTGCCATGACATTGTTGATAATTTGGCACAAAGTTCATATAACCGGCAAACATAACAATTCAAATCCTATTTCAAGGTTGCATTGAAAAAAAAAATTCTTCCCAAGGTCTTTGGCAAACAGATTTCCAATGAAACTATCAATGTTGAAAAAATTTAAAGAATTCTAGCCAATGCTTATCATTACCAACGATAGTTGTGCACTTCCTTCCAAACAATAAATATCACACTATTCATCGATTCTTTTTTCTCTCCTTGCCTCCCAAGACACTATGGGAACACATATTCCTAATAAGCATGGAGTTATGTTTCAACCCCAAGCTAATTGGAAATGGTTATTAAAAAAGGGCACCATTGAGTGTGCACAGACTGAACACTCTGATTCCCATTATTCAGCCAAAAGAACATGAAAATTTCTGAAACTATGAAGGTAAAAGAAAATCTGAGTACCAGTGCCCCATATATCTCATCTAATGCAATATTACAGTGAATCAATATACCATAATAATCTGCCTCATTAACTTCTATTCTCTTGGAACTCAAATTTCAACACAAAAACTGCTACTGCCAACACACCCAACATGTTAAGGAAAATCACCTGGAACTACTACCCTTGAACTGGTGGACATGGGCATCTAATTTCTTGAAGTCAGTCGGCTGTTGAGTTCTGCAAAGCATAAAAACAATTCTCATGCCATGAATATAGGGAAAAAACGTCCCCATTTCACTGAACATTTTCCCCAATATGGGAATGCAATTTGGGAGCTAAAACCCCCTATTTTCTCATTAACCGCGAAATGGGGAGGTCGAAAACAACATCGATACCTCCATTTGGGAGCTAAAACCCCTGATTTTCTCATTAACCGTGAAATGGGGAGGTCGAAGACTCGAAAACGGTATTGATACCTCCATGGATCAAATTCCACGGAATATTTGGCCCAAGAATTAGAAAATAGGAATGCGAATTCAACCGAAAACCTTGAATCCAAGGCGAAATAACCAGTGAAAATGCCTTATGGACCATAAATCGGGGGTGAACAAACTAGCAATACCCTCTATGAATGAAAACCATGGGCGAACAAAATCCTCACGCCTCCATGAATGAAAATTTACAGGTGAACCAACTACCTTTGAACTCCATTACGGGAATGATGGGGGCGAACCCACCATTTCCTCCCTCTTTCATGGGGCTAAATTACGTTTTCCCTCCCTCGTGAGGTGGGCTATCCGATTTGTCACTATGTTAGGATTCATAAAATGTGGACTAATTTGTTAAACTTCAAAAAACCCGTTTCATATTAAAAATTCGCCCAGGGTTTCTTGGGGACCCCTATAATTTCACCCATGGGCTATAATTCGCCCCTAAAATTTTCCTTGCTTCACGTTTATCTAACAACACCTGGGAAGCTACGTATGTTGAAATCATCATTGCTCGGGCAAGGGTAACAATTCATAGAATTTGATTCATATTTTTAAATATGATGCTTAGACATAATAGATGCGTTTAGATGGTACAAAGTCTATTATGGGGTGATTTAGCTCTAGTTAGGGTTTTCAATGGACGGTGACTAGGGTTTGCGGGGGTCAAGGATGGCCGCCTTTCGGGCTGTGGACTCTGGCGTCGGCATTGACTATGGTCAGGGTCGCAGTTCCGAGGTATTGGGTGATGCTTCTAGGTGGGTAGACCGGCGATGTGGGGGCACACACGTGGGAATGACTGTGGGGTTTCTTTTACCACTGATGGGGGAAGCTGGTGGTGAAGTTTAATGCTACGGTGTCGTTGCCTACTTCCTTTGGTGAAGTTTACCTGTTACTGTATTTTCTTTATTTTTTTTTTATCATGGAGTTTGAAGAACAGCTGGACTATTCCTACAATCATCGTGATAGTGAGGTGATTTGGGCGTCGCCACCTGGCACTGTCTGGGATGAGGTGGGCGGTTTCCATTTAAACAGGGCACTCGGGGTGTTCGCCAAATTTTGTGAAACCACCCAGTTTGGACTAAGGTTTTCTCCCTCGGGTTTCCTGGCCTCCTATCTGTCACAGGCGGCTATTCCTACTGTTCCATAGGGTTTTGTTTCTGGTGACTCGCCTCTGCCGGATGGCATCGATGTACCTTTCTGGACTCTAGGTCATGTTGCTCAGGATTTTGAAGGTTGCAGTGGGTCGGTGGATGGGGTGAAGCTTGGGGCTGGTGTGCGTTCGACTGCGGGTGTGTTACCGCGCGCATATTCGGATTCACAGGATAGTGGAGGTCAAGTTGGGGTTGCAGAGAAGGGTTTTGTCTTTGGTTGTATTAGGGATAAGGAACAACGGGGTTTCGCTAGTTCCAAGACTGGTTATGGGATGAGCACTGAGGAGGGAGGAGGGGGTTCCTCTGATGGTGTGGAGTATTCTGAGAAGCGAGGTCGGAAGAGATGGTTGAAATCTAGCCACAAAAAGTATAACTATGCAGTTGGAGAAGATATTGAGTGGCATCATATAATTGAGATGACGGATAAGACGTTGGTGGGGAAAGCTTTGGGCCAGTCCTTTTCCTTGCGGACAATTGTGGGATGGACTGAAGGCCATTGGCTGGCACATCTGGGGTATGTACTTGAAATCATGGAATTAACCAGGAATTGGTTCGCATTTAACTTTCTTTCGGCCGAAAATGCTTTGTGGGTACTAAATAGGAACTGGAGTTGGGACCATTGCCCTGTTCTGCGAAAGCCTTGGCACCCGTTGTTTGATGCTAGCAGGGAAAGGCTGGATGTAGTACCTCTTTGGGTTCGTCTTCCAGGGATTCCATTACATTACTAGTAGGAATTCCATTTCAGGGGTATTGGGAACTTGATTGGTACCTATTTGGAGGGGGATTATTCTTTTCTTCATACCAAACAACGGAAGGTTGCGCGGGTTTTGGTTAGTCTGAATGTCAGAGAGGGTCTTGTTGAAGTCACTACTTTGAGTTGGGGCCCCTATACCTATGTGTAGAAACTTGACTATGAGAATGTTCCCTTCCGTTGTAGGCGTTTTCATGCATATGGACACCCGACAGCTGAATGCAAACTTCCACTCCGAACTCGGAACGATGGTAAGCACAGGTGGTCAGATGGGGTTGGAAATATTGCACCGGTTGGAACTACTGTGCCTGCCCGTGCTGCGTCAGTTCAGGAGGACTCTGGAAGGGAACAGAAGGGTGAACCTTCATCGGAGGAGGAACAGATCCCGACTCCAGCTGGGGTAGTCAATGGGGGACCCTCTGATCTTCGACATATGCAAGGTTTTCAGTTTACGGGTACTTCTTCTTCTAACATTACTCCTTCTTTCAATTTTGTTATGGATCATGTTACTTTTGCTGGATTGGACTGGGTTGAGGCTCTAAAAAACCTGAAAATCTCTCCACCTTCTGTTTCGGGTATTTGTAAACTCATTAAACCCCCCCTGTTCCCTTGGAAGAACTGGTGCCTAGTTTGAATCCGGACCCTGACCCAACCTTTGAGGAGGCGACCTCCCCGACTACCCTGACGGAGTCCACTGACTCTGGCTACTTCCTTCGTTCGGCCACCAAACTTGCCTCTGGCGGATTGGTTAGTGGGAAGGTTTTTCCCGCTAAAAGTAGGGGAAGGAAATATCTAATCTCAAAGGCTTAGTCCAAAGCAAAATTTGATCTACTAGAAGGAAAACAACAGACTATTGAACGGGAGATTAGAGCAGTGCGAACCCATAAGAAGGGTCGTTGATGAAAATTATGTCCTTCAACTGTCGAGGTCTGGCTGGTCCCCATAAAATATCAGCACTGCGGAGGGTGGTTTCTCTGGACCACCCGGATATCATCTTACTACAAGAAAATATGGGCGATGGGGAGGCTGTAAAGGCTCGTTTGGAAAGTTGGTTTGGTGGTTGGTCGTTTGTCACCTTGGATGTTCGTGGGTGTTCTAGCGGCCTGGCTATTGGTTGGAATGTCAGGTCTGTTAAAATTCACAACATTTGGGGATGGAATCTGTTCTCGGTCTGTCATTCTCTGCTCTGGACTTAGGGGAAGTCCTCATTGTGGTTAATGTTTATGGACCATATCTCAATTGTGTCCCCTTTCGGGATGCTCTTCTTAACAACCCTTTTGTTCAAGGGGACTCTTTGCTGCTGGGTGGTGACTTGAATTTTTCCTTGGGTTAGTCCGAAGTTTGGGGGCCTAGGGCCTGAACGGATCCATTAGTTGGTTATTTTTCCCATAGACTTGCTGATAAAAATTTGATTGACATTGAGCCCATTAAGCTCAAACCTACCTGGAGAAACAATCTCACTGGAGATAGCAGGGTGGCTAAGCGGTTGGACTGGTTTTTAGTTTCGGAACATCTGGTGGACAGGTTCTTTCTCTTGCATCAATGGGTTGGATCCGGGGGTGCCTATGATCATTTCCCTATTTTTATTGAACTACGCCTTGGTCCTCCTAAACCTCCTGGTCCTCTAAAGTTTAACAAAATTTGGATGAAAGATAATTCCTTTTTTACTATGGTTCACTCTCTGTGGATACCCTACAACCTTAGGGCTAATCTTTTGGCCTCTTTTTAGTTTGCTGCAAATCTAAAGAGGATCAAGGGGCCAATTAAAGGATGGGCCCATGAAAAGAGGATCAAAGAGGATAGAGAACTTAAACAGATTGAAGCGGACCTGGTTGATATTTATGATGGAGAGGGTGGTGGTTTGAGAACTCAGAAATCTAAAGATATTTTGGTAAGGTTGGAAGGAAGGCGAAATACTCTTTTACTGGAAAAGGAAGAAACTTGGCGTCTCAAGAGCAGGGCGACTTGGATGGAAGCGGGGGATTAGAATACCAAGTTCTTTCATGCCTACACTAAAGGGAGGAAGGCTGCAAATACTGTGTGGATCCTGGAAGATGATAATGGAGAGTCACGTACTTCTTTTGAAGGGATGGCCAGGGTTGGGGTTGAACACTTTCATGAACTCTTCCGGGTGCCTAACCAGGCCACTGTTGCTGAGGTGATCAGAGTGGCTCAACTCTTTCCACGGTTTGTGGACGAAGATGACAACCATGCCCTGATGGAAGAGATTTCGGAAGAAGAACTTAAAGCGGCCCTTCATAGCTTTTCGAAAGACAAGAGCCCAGGACCAGGTGGTTGGTCTATTGAATTCCTGCTGGCGTTGTATGACTTTTGGGGGGAATATTTACTTCAGGTGGTGGAGGACATTAGACTCTTTGGATGGATCCCGACTAGTTTTAATTCAACTTTTATTGTTCTCATTCCAGATTCTGACAACCCCTCCTTTCTCAATGATTTTAGGCCTATTTCTCTATGTAATTGTGTGTACAAGGTTGTGACTAAAATCATTGCTAAAAGGCTGAAAAGTATTTTGTCCAGGAATATTTCTGATGAATAGTTTGGGTTTCTATAAGGTCGTCAGATCCATGAGGCCATTGGTGTAGCTCAAGAGGGCCTGCACAGCATCAAAACCAAAAAATTGAAAGGAGCTATTCTCAAAATTGATCTTTCCAAGGCCTACGACAAAGTAAGTTGGCTCTACATTCGTATGCTTCTAACTCATTTGGTATTTGATATTGGTTTTAACAGGTGGGTTATGAGTTGCTTAACCACTGTTTCTTTCTATGTTCTCATTAATGGGACGGCTTCCCCATTTTTTCACTTTGAGCGTGGACTCAGACAAGGCTGTCCCTTGTCCCCCTTACTTTTCCTCCTGGTGGCTGAAGGTCTTAGCAAAGCCCTGAGGGAAGCGAAGTGTCAGGGTACTTTGAAGGGTATTGAGGTGGCTCCTAATCTTTTCATCACACACCTTTTGTTTGTAGATGATGTTCTCATCTTTTGCACTGGTTCTGTGAGAGATGCTGAAACTCTTCGGGATATTCTAGAACTGTTCTCTAAAGCCACTGGGATGGATATTAATGTAGGGAAGTCTACTCTTACTACTAATTTGCTTAGGGCTGAAGAGATTCGAAGTTTCAGTGGAGTCTTCCCTTATACACTCTTTGGGGTTGACGACAGACTAAAATACTTGGGATTCCAGTTGAAGCCTAATGCTTATAAGAAATAGGATTGGCATTGGCCTCTCGAGAAATTACAAAAGAGACTCAAGGTTTGGAGCCATAAGTGGTTATCAAGGGTTGGTCGTTTGGTACTAGTCAAATCCGTCTTGGAGGCAATCCCGGTCTACTGGATGTCTTTGTCATGGATTCCCATGGGGATCTTGGAGACTGTTAGGAAGATTTGTTTTAGGTTCTTGTGGAGTGGGAAAGGTGACACTTTTGTATCCCCGTGGGTTAGATGGCAGCGTATTGCTGTACCCAAGGATTTGGGGGGGTGGGATTTAAAGAACATCTTCCTCTTTTATAAATCCCTGGATGCTAAAGGGGGATGGAGGATATTTAAATATGCTAATTTATGGACCAAGGTTGTTATTCATAAATATATTGCTCCGGGTTCTGTTATTGACTGGGTTCGAAACCCTGGGAAGGCTCATGTGGGGGGTCGGCCATTTGGAAGGCAGTGGTCACCTCCTTTCCGGTGATTGGCTCTAATCTGGTTTGAAATGATGGTGATGGGTGTTGTCTCAGGGTTGGTGAGGATCCGTGGTTTGGTTGTGATGGGTGACACCTTTTGCAGGAGAAAACGGTGGCGGCCCTGAGGGCATGTGGTTTCACTTTTTTGTCTCAATTGGTCGATCGTGTCCAAGATAGGCCGTGGATTCAGTCGTGGAGAATGGTGAATACACTGGATCTTCCGGTACAGCATCATGCTGTGGTGGCTAACTATTTACATGAACTCAATCGATCACAGGTTGTGTTGAGGAACAGGGATGATGAATTATTATGGGAAGGGGATCCTGGGGGTAGATATACACCGAAAGGTGGTTATATTTGCCTTAGTGCACTTGGAATCGTTCAAGAACTTGCTTGGTGGTGGAAGAAACTCTGGAAGCTTAAGTGTCCACCTAAAACCCAACTGTTTATGTGGAATGCTCTGGAAAATAAAGTTCCAACATGGGACAACTTACAAAAAAAGAACAAGCAAGGGCCCGGGTGGTGCATTCTTTGTAAAGTCACGGAAGAAACTGTTCCACATCTCTTAATCCAGTGTCCTTACACGATTGAAGTTTGGGAAGAATGCTCAAAGATTTCGGGTATTAATTGTATTTGGGCAGGAAACACGGTGTTACTTGCATGGGAAAACTGGAACGTTGGGCCGATTCAACACTCTGTGAAAGCTCTCCCATTACTTGTATGTTGGGGCATTTGGTTGGCCCGCAACAATTTCATTTTCGATGAGAAGAATTGTACACCGGCTATTACAACTGCACTTTCCTGTGGTATCCTTACTGCTTTCCCACATTATGTGAGAGCTGCGAAACAAAGGGAGGTCTTATTCTTGGAAATTGACAAAACGGTTCCTTGGGGTTTTTTGACGGGGCAGCTCAAAATGATATCTGTGGGGGGCGGGGCAGTGCTCTTCCTTTCTGCTACTCATTATTATTCTTTGATCATGGGTCTGGGGGAAGGTAGTAACAATTATGCCGAACTAATGAGCTTAAAACTTCTTTTAATCTTTGCCACTAAGATTGGTTGTCGCAATCTCAACATTTTTGGTGACTCAATGAATGTCATTAATTGGATTAATGGGACTCAACAGTGCTGAGACATAAGAATAACTAATTTATTTTTGGTTATCAGGGACTTGCAACACTTTTTTGATACTTTTTCATGACGACATGTTTATAGGGAAAACAACCAGGAGGCGGACTCGGCCTCAAAGGAAGGCTTGCAACTAGCTTTGGGGCTTTGGAAGGTGAAAGAATTCAGGGATGGGACTGTTCAGGAATACTACCATCGGCCTTTTATAGAACGAGTTTCGAACACACTTTGACAACTTTGGATACTACTCTTTATCTTTTTTGTTGATACCGATTTATAGCATGCATTCGGTGGTGCTGTGGTTTTTTTTTTTTTGGTTTTGTTTTGGTATATTACTCATGAACTTATGGTGCTCGGGGAGCCGTTTATGTAGGCATTTTTTATTTGGTAACTGAATATTTTTGTAATAGTTATGTAATAGTGATATTGTAGAAGACTATGGTCTGGTAAACATTTGTGGTATCTCTCGGCAATGCACATTGATTGTGCATATACATAATATAATTTTGTTCACCTCTGATGAAATGAAATTACGTTTTTTTTTCCAAGGAAAGAAAAAAAATAGATGCGTTTAAGATAAAAGAGTTTGAACATCAAATCTTTTAAAGACACTCTGAGTGTAGATAAAACCAAGCACCAATCATGAGTGAGATTATTCCAAAAAATAATCCAATAGACTAATCATGAGTGAGATTATTCCAAAAAATAATCCAATAGACTAAAAACACAAGAAATCATTAAAATAACAACAAATTACCTTATAATGCTCATCAGGTAGAGGGTTAAGCTTCAAAGGATGAAAATACCAGGTCCAAGAATGATAATTAGAACAAGCACAAGATAATGTAAGGTAAATGGGCATCCATATAGTGGAAAAATATAGACAATATAGAAGGCCATCATCTCTCCCAGGACTAAGTGTTTGCATGTCCCCATGCAAATAAATGATAAAAAAATTTGGGTTGTAATAATTTTGCTAGTATTTTTGTTATACTGATGAGGATGTTCAAATCACTATTCCACCTTACTTCTCTTTCCCTTAATCATTTCTTCAGAATTCTGTTATAAACAAGTTGTTTCTTGGCCTCTTTACGAAACCGTTTTGCTTGTTTTTGCATCTTATTCCTTCGAGCCAACTTATCAATCTTTCTATGGAACTTGCGACTCTGAGTCTTCACCATTTCATTTTCAGCTTTTAGTTGTCTATGTAGAACAAATAATTTTTTCTTTTTCTTTTTAATCTTGGCGATTTTGACTTCTCCCATACTGACTTCTTCAAATCATGCTACTGAGTGGCATTTGTCATGTCATGAAGACTCGACATCATTAGAAAGCATGTGAGACGAGTACAAAGATTATAACAGGATATGTCGTTTTAAAAATAAGATCATAAAATGATAAAAGGCAGAATAATGTAATGATGAAGTCATTCATAACGAATGAAGTAATAGTAAGGTCATACAACATGAAGATTATGGATAAGAAAGTGGATAGGCATACTTATGAAAATATTAGTTTATGAAAGATAGGATAAAAGGTAATGCAAGCTTATAAAGACAAGTAGCAAAGGCAAGATGAAGATATGGAATGAGAAAATGAAATTTAAATAAGGCAATCGAGCTTCTTAAAAGTAACTTGTGTATTTTAAATTATTCTTTTGTTTATTTGTTTATAGTAAATTGAATCAGCTTCTAAAAAAATCTTACTTCATAATGTACTTACAGATCTGGGCATGGATGAATGCTGAAATCCTTTGACTTGGCATATGAAGAGCATTTTGCTTGAAATTGATGTAAAATATTGAGTGTTGGACTTTTATGGACTCAAGATAACCTTGGATGATAAGCTGGAATGAGGAGTCATGCGAAAACTTATTTGTAGACACTTCTGTACTGACTTCTGCACTGGTAAAACAAAAAGTGCATCTACAGGTGTTTGAGTACCAGTTTCAGTACCAGTGAAAACAACAGGCTCACCTACAGGTGTTTCGGTACCAGTTCACATAAACACAAAAACTAATTTATTTTTTACTGCCAAAGATTTTGAGGAGTATTTTGAGGTTGTAAGAAGCTTTTGAAACGTTGACTAAACATGAAAATAACCTTTTGAGCCTGATTTTTGATGGAATCTTTAAAAACCTGGACAACTTTTCTTGAATTATGGAACTTGCTGGAAGGAATACTAGAAACTAAACCGATACTTCTAAAAATGTATGCAGGTTGTAAACTGGATACTCTTTTTTTTTTTGCAACAACCTTACATCTTTTTTCTCTTTATTCAAACGGATAAAAAACTAGAATCCACTGAAAATCTGAAAACTGAAGCCAGAACATAAATCTCATAGTCTTCAACATAAACCACATCAAGGCACAATTCTGACAATGTGAATAGATTTAATTGAGATCGAACATAGACAGAAATCATTGGATTACCAACCATTAAGAAATGTTGTTAACCAATGCGAGGCATCTCACCATTGATGTCAATGAGTGCCAAGGTGCCACAGTACATCCTAGAAAGTTCGAATAATTGTACTAAAGTCGAGTCACTTTGTAGGATCTGATGGACAGAGGACATTAATGTATTCCTATTTTCATCAACAAGAGGACTTTCCATTGAGACATGAAATTCTCGAGGTACTGAAAGGAGTCTCTAACCTTGATCCTAGATAAAGTGTTGGAGTTGATAGGACAAGGTTTTCCAGAAGGAAGGCCATAAGGAATCCTTCACCATCCAACGTGAGAACAAGCAAACTGATTTGAAGAATAGATTGATAGAACTAACAACTGAATACAAAACTCCAATGTGAACTTTACCCGCGAGGTTCCCAGTTTTCAAGCAAAGCTCATGTTTCGTTGCACCAGTAAACTGGTTTTCACAACTGAACTTATTTTTATCTTTACTATTTTATTCATTTATTTACATTATTTATACTATCCTACTTTACTTGAAAAAGAAAGTCTCCTTCAAGTGTAGGAATACTTCCAATGGAGCCATTTGCGGAACAAGATCTCTAGTGTACACATACCCAAATCTGAAAAGTGTACCTCAATGAATACTAGGGTATGAGAGACCAACTGCCTTTGTGGAGATAGTGCCAAGAACTGTTGAAATGTGGAGTGATGTTGTGGCCTGATGACTACTTGGAACCAAATCTCAATGAAATATTTGTTCTCGTGGTTCTCTTCTTTAGTAATCATATCATGAAATTTTTCAGAAAGCTTATCATCATGCTCTTGAATGCAAAGGAAATCTGGATCTAGTGACAAGGATGCAAGGAAATCGTCAATTTTTGCCTCTAATGTCCTCTCTTCATTTGATTTGGTCCATGATTCTTTGATTTCCTCAGCAAATTTTCAAGGATGCTAAAATAAATCTTCTATATCTTCGTCTTGTGGAAATGATTCATGGATCCTTCGCTTCTTCCAAAGATACAGACTCATCCTTACTAAAAATCTTGAACTTTGATTGAGGATAGAAAATCCTTACAGTAGTATGCTCTCCTCCACTCAACAAGTCCTTTGGAAACTTTAAATTTTTTTAACTGGTTTGGAGATCTTGTTGAGTTTAATATCAGTATGACAAAAAAAAAAATATGATGAGTTATATAACATGTTTATACATATAAAAACAATACTTCACGCCTATCTAACAACACATGGGAAGCTATGTATGTTGAAATCATCATTGCTCAGGCGAGGGTAAGAATTCATAGAATTTGATTCATATTTTAAAGGTCATGCTTAGACATAGTAGATGCGTTTACGATAAAAGAGTTTGAACATCAAATCTTTTAAAGACATTGTGCGTGTAGATAATTGGCTCAAGCATATGATACATAAATTAATACTCTTAGAAACAAATGCTTAAATAGATTGAAAGAGTTCAAATAAGACGAGTTCAAAGTATAAATATTATGTGTAAACGATTCAACATTGTCTCAAACTTATAATCTATCACTAGAAAAGAAAAAAATAAGTAATTGACCGCGCAGATCTGTGAGGCCAAAACTTAAGTTATATCACAGGTAGAAGATAAACACGGCTGCCAAGAACTTTAGATCTTCATTAATTACACCGTAAGGCGTCCTATTTCAACTTTGGGGTGGGCCGGAGGTTGCAGATTTTTCATTTTAAAAAAAATGAATGGCCAGATTTGAAACTTAACAGAATATTCATTGTCTGACGCATGATCGGAGCATTGAGATTTAGTGAGTTAACTTACGTGCAGTTTTAAATCCAAATAACAGGCTGTTATTTAAAATAATTTATAATGTAACGCTCCACTCCCCATTTGTAATGTAATGCACGCTCAAACCCTACAGATCTGAAAGGTGGCCGTGGGAAATTCAATAACGCATTTGAACAGGTGGAAAATTAATCAATGAAACGGTTTGAAAGGTGGCGGTGAGAAATTCAATAACGCATTTGCACCCGAACCAAGAGAAATTAAAGAATCAGTCCGTTCACTCTTTTGCTGCTTCTCTCTTTTGTAGATGTGGGAATTTTCATGAACACCAACGTGGCTCTAATGCCAAAGTGATATAGAAGCTTGGCTGTGATCTGATCCAAATTGATTTGCTCTGTGTTCTCCATATACACGGTTTAATTTATTATATTGTGTGTGCAGGTTGCAATATTTGCAATCTCGAAAGAGGGAGATCCATTAGCGATCACAGTGTTTGCAGTCTCGAAAGGGAGATCCATTAGCGATGGGCTAGTGCTAAATCTGCCAGAGGTACGTTTTTGGGTTGTATAATAATATTCTTGTAGCAGCTGCCATGAGCATTAGCATCTTGAACACATTTCGATCTGATATCTGGGTCTGATTGTTCCATCTCCTGTGATATTGTAATGCTCGAGGCTACATTCTCGCTTTGAGTCGACGGAACTGTAGCTAGAGAATACTCTGACGAGCTCTTCCGGGGATGTTTTGCTCGATCTCCCTCAATCTGGTTGAAAAAATGGATGTGGATCAAACCGTAATGCCATCCCCAACTGATTTGAAAATCTTGTGTTCAATACCTGTTGGAAGCAAGTGTGCGATGATCTTCTTTTAAACCCTATCGTTTCATTTAAAACCCTTTTATTACATTCATTTTTGCATTCGAAATCAATGGAAAGACACTAACGTTAACGTTTATTCCTTGATAAAAGGAAAAAAACTAAATTGCATCTATGGATTATAAATTTTTTGGAACCATACCACAGAACTTTTAATAGGATTATTTAATGCAATTGTGAAAGCTGAAATACTGAGCCTCAAGCTTTTAATAAAATTATTTGACCCAATTGTGGAATGGTTAAAGAGTTTTCATAGGGCAAGAGATTTTGAGGAAATGGATTTGGATCCACCCTAAATACTATGTATAAAAAATAAATAAAAACCTGTAATTTGTATAAAAAATAAAGAAAACATTCATTGACTTGCCTAAAGACAAATGCTGGTCCTATTCTAAATCTTTTCCTACATATCTTACAGATTCGATCTAGAAGAAGAGGGAATAATTTTAATTTGGAAATTTCTTTAAAATTATTAATTGAATGATCCAAGCGACCCTCGTTTTTCGCTCACTCTGCCCCCAAATCGCCATTCGACAGAGAAGGTTCCATGAATGCTTCCACGAAGGTAATCTGAAAGGAGAGATGACTGCATTGACATTGACAATGGCAATTTCCTCTCAGTCCACGACCTGTTGCAGTCTTCATTCCATCGAATTTCTGGGATATTGCTCGGCTCCTTCTCTTCACCAACTTAAAACACTAAGCTGAAAAATTAAAGGCCCATCGAGCCTGATGTTCGATTATAAGAGTTTCTACTGAATTATTTTGTTATTGATCTGGCTGGGTAGTATTGATTTCAGGTGTGAGGGGGTCCTCTCTCACAGGATCCGGTTTGCACCATTAGTACATGTATTATATCATTTTAATAGAAACTAATTATATTTATTAATATATATTTACTAAAATATAACATTGGAGAAATGGTAGAATGATCTTTCAATTGAAGATGGCTTGTAAACGTATATCTTTCCTTTTCAACAACTGCCGTCCATTCTCACTTTTTTTATTTTTGATTTGTTTTCAAAATTCCGTGTTAAGCAATCTCTATATATTCGTTTCAAGGTGACTAGATCATGGTATTTTGTTTAATTAATTGATGTGATGCGATCACCATATCAATACACCTTTCATAAATTATAAACATGTCTGGATAGAGTAATTACAAATTTTCATAATGAAATGAGTCTCTTAATATAAAGAAATCTCAAATTGTATCACTTTCAAACTCTTTTCATGCAACAAGCATATATGTGAATGCAAATGCAGTGGTATTATTATGATTATGAAATATATGATAATATACTTTGTATATGGGGATTTTGAATTTGTTGATCACAAGACGCAGTTATGATTTATAATGGATTTTAATATATTTCTCTTTAATGCATTGATTATTTTATTTTAGAGTAAGTAATTATTTAATATAAGTAAGGATTCCTGGCTTTTGCTTAATTCTATGCTTTGGCTTGAAGTTGAAAACCAAGAAAATTTCAATAAAAAAATAAAATAAAAAACTCTGATTCATGAGGTCCATTGGAAAGAAAAAATTGTGCAAAACCTAAATTCCAATATACCTAACTCATATACTAGAAAAAAATGAATCTTACACAAGTCCATCAACTATATATAACTTATGGAATGCGGAACATTAAATCCTCCTTGGTCCTAAAAATGTGAGCAGAGAATTAATTCATCTAGAAATACCTTATTGAAAGATAAGTCTTCAATCATGGGAAAGATGATAATTATAATACTTAAGAAAATAAGACACTATACGTAACCTTTATCCAACAACTTTTTTTTTTTTTTAATTTTATTTTGGTCAACATTTGTTTAATAAAAAATTCATGGTTTGATGGCTTAAACATAACCTTTATCCCACAACTTTATTTTTTTTTATTCTTGTCAACATTTGTTTAATCAAAATTTCTTTTAACCTTTATCCCACAACTTTATTTTTTTTTATTCTTGTCAACATTTGTTTAATCAAAATTTCATGGTTTGATGACTTAAGCATAACCTTTAGCCATAACTTTATTGTTTTATTCCAAAACTTCATGATTTGATTGTTTAAACATATTTTTACCAACATTTGTTTGGTTTATATTTTTACTTAACATTTCTTTTATTAAAATTTCATGATTTAATTGTTTAAACATATTTTGGACTATGCGGGGTTAAACAAATTTCAAAACAACTTGTACAGACATCAAATTCAATGAGTATGGGTGGTCAACCAATAATATCAACAAAATTATTATTAATATTATTTTTTTAATATTCATCACCATCAATCATTTATTATTATTAATATTAATGGTATTATTATTAATAAGATTATTAATGATATAAAATTAAATTAATAAAATGTATGTATCATTGAATTTTTATTGAATGAAATTTGCACAAAATACTAAAAATATACTAAAAAAATTGAAAACTTAAAATATTTAGATTAATAACATATTAAAATTAATATTAATACATTAATAATAATATAAATAAAACTATTATTAATAAAATTAAGAACATTATAAATAATAATAAGAACAATATTGATTAACATTAATAAAAATGTTATTAAAAATAACATTACCAATGATAAAAGTAACAACATTAATAATGTGATTAATGAAATTAATAAAGTTAATAATATTAATTATGAAAACATTCACAATATTAATGTTAACAATAACATTAAACTAACATTAACATTAATACTAACATTAATATTTATATTAGCCTTGATAAGAACATTTAGAATATTATTATACCAATATTAATGTTATATTAATATTGAGCCTTGGTAACATTAATAATAATAATGATTTTATCATTAAATAATTTAAGTTAATATTAACAGTACAATATTAATATTAAAAACATTAATAATAATAATAGTAGGAAATATTAATATAAACCTCAAACATAACATTCATGGATATCCTAACAACCGTGAAAATCCATAGTTAAATATGAACAATCACATTCGTCCATGAAACAACCATAGTCAACAAATTGTCAACCATGGTCACCCAAAGTCAAACATAATCAACTAGAGTCAACCATGGTAACCAAAGTACACAATATTCAATAATAAATCAACCAAAGACAACAACCATGGTAAACCAAAGTCATCCAATGGTCAACCAAAAGTCAACGAAAGTCACTATGGTCAAACAAATTCAACCGTGATCAACCAAAGTCAACCATGGTCAACCAAATGTGCACCAAAGTCAACCATGGAAAACCAAAATTCAATCAAAGTCAACCATGGTCAACTAAAGTCAACCATTGTCAACCATAGTCAATCATAAACAACCATCGCCCAACCATTGTCAACCATAGTCAACCATAAACAACCATCACCAACCATAGTCAACCATAATCAACCATAGTCAACTAAAGTCAAACCATATCCAAACATCGCCAACCATGGTCAACCATAGCCTCACTCAGCAACAGTTGACCATAATCAAACAAATTCAATCATTATATCCAAAGTCAACCATAGCCAACCATCCCCAATCATCTGGTCAACCATAGTTAACCATAGCCAACCATCAGTAACCATAATCAACCAAAACCAACCAAAAGTCAACTATGGTTAACCAAAGTCAATCAATATTCAACCAGAGTCAACCAAGGGAAACCATGGTATGCCAAAGTCAACCATATTCAACCAAAGTAAACCATGGTACACCAAAGTCAACCATGGTTAACGAATGGGAACCCATGGTCATACACAAAGTCAACCGTCGCCAACTATAGTCAACCATGGTCATATAAAGTCAACCATAGTAAACCATGGTCATACAAAGTCAAACCATAGTCATCCATAACCAACTAAAGTCAACCATAAGCCAAACATCGTCAACCATGGTCAACCATAGCCTCACTCAGCGACACTTGACCATAATTAACCAAAGTCAACCAAAATTCAAACATTATATCCAAAGTCAACCCATAACAAACCATGGTCAACCATAGTTACCCATAGCCAACCATCACCAACCATAGTCAACCAAAGCCAACCAAAAGTTAAACATAATCAACCACAGTCAAGCAAAGTCTATCAAAGCCAATGAAAGGTCAACCCAAAGCCAACCAAACGTCAACCATGGTTAACCATAGTCAACCATAGTCAACCAAAATTCAACTAAAGTCAACCAAGGGAAACCATGGTATACCAAAGTCAACCATGGTAAAACCAAAGTCAACCATGTTCAACCAAAATATAACCAAAGTAAACCATGGTACACCAAAGTCAACCATGGTCAACGAATGCCAACCTTTGGTCATCCAAAATCAACTATAGTCAACCATCGCCAACTTTAGTCAACCATTGTCTGCCATGGTAATCCATAACCAACTATAGTCAACCATTATCAACGACAGTCAACCATAGTGAACCAAATCTAACTCGAGTAAACAAAAGTCAACCATAGTCAACCATAACCAACTATAGTCAACCATTGTCAAGGACAGTCAACCATAGTGAACCAAATCTAACCCGAGTAAACAAAAAGTCAACCAAATCCAACGAAATTCAACCATAATCAACCAAATTCAACAAAAGTCAAGCATAGTTAACTAAGTTAACCAAATCTAACTAAAGACAACCATAGTTTAACTAAAGTCAACTAATGTTAACCAAAGACAACCAAAGTCAACTAAAGTCAACCATATCTAACAGTCATCTATATTCCTCTAAAGTTAACCAAAGTCGACTAAAGCCAACCATAGTTAACAAGAATTAATTAAAGTCAACCATAATTAACTAAAGTCAACCATGGTTAGCCATGGTCGACCAGAGTCAACCAAAGTCATCCATAGTTAATTAAAGTCAACCATACTCATCCAAAGTAAGAAGTTAGACAAGGACAAGCAATAGTCATTTGTGGAAAAATAAAGGTCGAACAATAGTCAATGGTCAACCATAATCAATTATGGCCAAATAATGTCAAACATAGTCAACCAATTATGGCCAAATAAAGTCAATCATAAACAATTATGAACAAACATAGTCAACAATGGTCAATCATCATTAATCATGAATAACCATAGTCAACCATGGTCAACCATGTTCAACCAAAATTCAAACCAAAGTCAACCATGATCAACTAAAGTCAACCAAAGTCGACCATTGTCAACCAAATTCAATCAAAATCAACCATGGTCTAACCAAAGACAACTACGGTCAACCAAATACAACCACGGTCAACCAAAGTCTTTCAAATTCAACCATGGCCAATCAAAGTCAACCATGATTAACTAGAGTCAACCATAATCAAACAAAGTCAACCATATTCAACCATGGTAAAACCAAATAATATTCTGATATGACTTTGGTTGTGTTAACCCAAATTTAACCATGGTCAACCATAGTCAACTATGACTTTTCATGGTTGGCCACAAACCAAAGTCAACCACAGTTTTTCAAAGTCAACCATGGTGAATTAGAATTTAACCAAAGTCAACCATGGTCCATAAAAGTCAACAATGGTAACTAAAGTCAATGAAGGTGGACCATGGTTCTACCATAGTTAACCATGGTCCACCATAGCCAACCAAAGTCAACCATAGTTAACCAAAGTCAACCATAAACAACCATGGTGTACGATGGTCAACCATGGTCAACCAAAGTAAACCACAGACAACCATGGTCAACCAAAGTCAACCATAGTCAACCAAATTCAAACAAAGTCCACCATGGTCAACCAAAGTCAAACAAAGTCCACCATGGTCAAGCAAAGTCGACCATGGTTGACTATAATCAAACATGGTTAACAAAGTCGGCTAAGGTCAACCATGGTCAACTACAGTCAACAATGGTCAACTATGTTCAACCATAGTCAACCATGAACATCCAAAGTCAACAATTTTCAACTTTAATCAACCATGGTCAATCAAAGTCTACCATAGTTAAGACATGGTCAATCAAAAGTCAACCATGGTCAACCGAGGTCAACCATAGTTGTTATATTTAATTATATATATTTATGATTATTTAATTAATATTATTAATTGTGTGCCCATAATAATAATAATAATAATAATAATTCACCAAATTTAGCCCGTAGGTCGGCCGTCAACTAGAAAGCCATGTTAATAATTAATATGGCTTATATACGCCGATTGATGTTTATCAACCACATTTAAATGTAAAACACACTAAAAAGTAAATTGGTTTGACTGTATTCATTCTTTACATTAAAATTGTCCCGATGGCACTATCGAACTAAAGTGCTCCATATACATTACTAGAGTGATAAAGCAATATGGCAATTATTTGGATACTACTATTTGAATATACATGTCTTTTAATCAACGTTGTCATTCTTCAACTTACGTTTTCATTGTAAGTGCCTTAATAATTCACATTCTTTCTTCTACTTACTTTTTCGTTATATGTACCTTAACATTTTCAATTCGAGTAATGCAAAAAATAAATAATCTATCTCTTTAAAATTATTTTACTAATTCATACATAGTACATTTTTAAATGTATTTTAAACAAAACCTGTAATATTATGATTGGAATGTCATAATGGTATTACATGGCATTACACTCAACTCATTCAATCTATTTTATTTAACATGAAAATATGACATAATATTAAAATGTTCGATATACATTACTAAAGTGATAAAAGCAACATAGCAATTATTTGTTTGATACTACTATTTCAACATTCATGTATTTCAATCTATGCAAGTTTCTTTCTTTAAATAATTTGTTTCTTTAATAATTCACATTCTGTTTCTTTCTTTAAATAATTTGTTTTTTTACAATTATTTTACTATTTTATAGATAATATTTTTTTAAATTGTCCCAATGGCACTATCGAGCTCAAACAAAACCTGCAATATTATGGTTGGAATGTGATAATGGTATTGCATGACATTACATTAAAGTGCTCCAATGTTGTCATTTTTCAACTTACTTTTTCATTATAAGTACCTTAATATTTCAGAGGATCCAAAACCTTTTACTAAAATTGAAATAGAAAAATACAAAGGTCTCGTTTGTAGAATGTCATATAAAATTGCAAACAACCCATCTCATATAAAAAAAATGTCTCTCCTTTTTATAATGTCAATGAATTTTTTCGAGTATGTTTAACCATGGTTAGAAATATTACTCCTACTACTGCTAGAATGTGTTATTAATAATAATAATTATTAATTAATATTATAATTTTTTATTATTAATATAACTTCATATGGATTATTATTAATTATTTATATTAAAATTAATAATTATTATTACAAGCCACATTACCCACTTTCATATTAATATTAATATTATAATAATTTTATCAATTATTTATTCTCATTTGAATAAACATAATTTTTATTAATTATAATTACAATTATAATTATATTAATAAATATAATTATAATTATAATAATAGTTTTAATAATTTTTATAAGCCACATTAATTAATAATTTTTAATAATTAATTAATATTATAATTTTTGTTATTATTATAATTTAATATCAATTCATTCTTAACTATTAAA